>JAMQGT020015154.1:0-128084 GCA_024447675.2 Pterophyllum scalare | reverse complement strand
TCTGAATGAAACGTATAGTTTGGTCACTGAACTGACCTCGTCCTTCTGTTGCGAGATGTTTTAGGCCAAAATTGGCACAGCCAGGAGATGAAGCTGCTCCAAACAAATGAACCTTCATCCTGTAGACTGATGGTGAGGTATTCAAATTGCCATTCTCCCACCATAAAAATCTTAAATAATCTTGATCTTCCCTTTTGACATGAAACTGGTGAAACATCCTCTCAATGTCGCACAAAATTGCAACAGAACCCTTTCGAAAGCGGCAAAGGACGCCCACTAATCTATTTGTCAAATCTGGTCCAGTAAGGAGATGGTCATTGAGTGATGTGTCTTTGAATTTGGCGGAGCAATCAAATACCACACGGATTTTCCCTGGTTTTTGTGGATGATAAACCCCGTGATGTGGTAGGTACCAAGCCAGATTGTTGTCAGCTTCCTCATCTGGGATCTTCTCTGCATCTCCACGTGAAATTATGTCATTCATAAAGTCTACGTAGTCTTTGCAGTAGCTTTGGTCTTTCCTTAGTCTCCTTTCAAGACACTTCAAGCGATGTATAGCGCATATCTTGTTGTTTGGCAGGTTGGGTCTTTCCTCCTTAAATGGCAATGGCATTTCAAAGTGACCTGTGTCATTTTTAACAATGTTTTCTCTCAGCATTGACAAGAATTTGAGATCATCTTGAGACACAGCATCAGCTTCTTCAGTTCTTTCTGAGAAATCAGATTCTAGGACCTTTAGAACATCTGAAGGAGTTATTTCCTGCACCTTTGTCTGGGTCACATAATGTACTTGTGTTCTGGTGCCGAAAGAAGATGCTGTATCTGGTGTCACTTGCATTGCAATTATGCGATGGCTGATTCCAATGGCGTCACTATAGTCAACGCAAGGGTTCCCATTACCGACAATGCTCCATCCAAGGTCTGTACATTGTGCATAAGGCTGATTCTCTTTGCCAGATACAACTTCTCTTGGAAGTAGAGCTTGTGAGCAATTGTACCCAATGAGCAAACCTACTTCACAGTCCTGCAGAGGTGCAATTTCATCCTGAAGATACTCTAGATGGTGCCATGCCTTTGCAGTTTTATTAGTTGGTATGTGAGTTCTGTTGGCTGGAATAAAATCCCGTGTGTAGACTGGTGGTAAAGAGATCCTCTTGCTGGAGTAAAATCCCCGGACTTGTAGATTAGTCACTCTTTCCGAGCTTATCACTGTTGTTCTTGAAGTCATGGTAGAAAGCTTAAGCTTGACTTGTTCTTTATTCACATCTAAAGCTTCTATTACTTCATTCAAAATGAATGTTGTGTCGCTTTGAGAGTCCAAGAGAGCATACACAAGGATTTCTTGTGCTGGTTGTGTTATGCTTGAAATCCAAACTGGGATTATTGCACCTGTTTGTGTGTTCTCTCCATGGAGAATTACTGTATTTGAAGTAGCCGATGTGGTGATTTCTTGTTGTTGTTCTGATCGTGCTCCTTCCAGAGTCATACTTAACATTTCCTGACTCTGAGTCTGCTTAGCTTGTGGAGAGTTTTGCCTCTTTTTATTCCGTTCTTCATGCAAACAAGTAGGGTGCCGCTTATAGCACAAGTCACAAACACTCCTACTGTTGCAGCTCTTTGAGTGGTGACCATACCTGAGACAACCAAAGCACAACCTTCCTGTTTGAATGAATCTGACTCGGTCAGCAACAGGCTTTTCCATGAACCTTTTGCATGTATGCAAGCTATGATCTTTCCTTTTACAGAAACTACATGCAGCTGTATTCTTTTCCCTGGAACTTGTGATTAGTGTCTTTGTTGCAAAGTTCAAATGTCTTGAGGGTTTTGGGTTTTCCACCTCACTTTGTTTTAGTGACTGCAGTGATGTAAGAGGGTTGCACGCAATTTTCACTTCTCTTGTCAAAAACTTCACAAATTGACTGAAGGAAGGAAACTGGTCAGCCTCTTCTTCTATCTCAACAACATGTCGGTTCCATCGTGCTGTTAGCCAGTCAGGTAATTTTGCTAGAATTTTCCTGTTTTCATTACAATCATTCAAGATTTCCAGTGCTTTAATGTGGACCATGGCAGCCTCACAACTTCTGAGAAAGTCAACAAACTCTCTGAGTTCAAAGCTGTCTTTAGATCCGATCTTGGGCCATGCTTGGAGTTTGTCTCTGTATGCCTTCGCGATTGTAAATGGGTTTCCATATCTTTCTTCTAAAATATCAAATGCAGCAACATAGGCTGATTCAGTTCCAAGGAGGAAATATCCATCAATTGCCTTCTTAGCTTGTCCACTTACATATCTGCGAAGGTAATAGATTTTCTCCTTGTCTTGAATGTTTTTCTGGCCAATCAGTGTCTCAAAGGAGAGTTTCCAGTCGCTGTATTTTAGTTGATCCCCACTAAATACTGTAGGTTCAGGAACTGGAATTCTGTTGGCACTCAAAGCTCCAGTCAACACTTTAATGAGTTCTGCAGTACTGTCATTTGACGACGGGACCACAACTTGAGGTACTGAAGACGTCCACTGGGGCAGAGGGCCTGTGGAAGCACAAACCTTATTATTGACTACAATGCCAGGTTGTGTGTCCTGCTCTTGGTCATACACCTGCATTCTTGCTTGTGCCGCTGTGAGATTCTTCACGGCCTCCAGATGCTGTATTCTCCTTCGCTTTTCCTCCAGAATCCTTTGCAGAGTTGCATGCTCTTCCTCCAGTTGAGCCTTAAATTTTACTTCCTCTTCCTCTCTCTGTAGTCGACGTTTTACTGCTGCTGCCTCCTGCTCAGCTATCTTCCACTTAAATTCAGCTTCGAGGTGCTCAATTTCTACCTGTTCTCTTTCTTGATCACAACAAAAGTAGAAATCTCTACACACTGATCCACTCTTCGACGTGCGGCTTCTTCTGGAGTGATGATTTTCCGAAGCTCATCATAAGCACGCTGGACATCTGCCGAAAGACCTGTGACATCACCAATGATATCATTAAGTAGATCTGCAGATACGATGTCTGCTTGCCATAGGGTCTTCTTTACAGATTTAACTTGTTTCCTTCACTTATCATATATGTAATTAAATCTCTGCTGAAGTGCTTTAATTTTCTCAGCTTGCATTTCTTTGCCTTTTTCTGTTAAAGTTCTGGTCCTTTGACTCCGTCTTGGCTGCTGCCCTTCCTCTGGCTGCATTTCTTCTTGCTCTTCAGCACCAGATACTTGATCATCTTTGGTTTGATCCTGTGAGGTAGCACTGCCCTTAACCTGACTTGTATGTGCACTTGATTCTGACATCTTACAACCCTGTTTAATCAACTCAAAATAAGAACTCTTATGACCTTACACATATGTAAAGGATGCATAAACATAAATAATGTAATTCAAATGTTATTATCTCACAAATGCACTTAATATACACTACAAACACTTTGAAAATGCTTATCTGACTTGGCAGATGGTCTTAACTTACTGTTTCTCAGACCTTAAATACAGAAATTAAATAAGAAACATGTTACCCTTTAAGATACCATCTGATCACAGTTACTATACACCAGAATGGTTATCTGTTATAGTAAGGCTTTTAGCAATGATTTACAAAGCACTTGACTTATTATTGTCCAAGTTTAACAAAATTACTTTCAAACATTGCTCTTTAAACTGTGTGAATGGATACAGTTCATTCTCTCTTATCTGTCAGTCTTTCACAGCGCCGCTGCTCAGCAGGTCTGTAGATGGATTCTTTGAGCTTGCCCCATCGTTACATAATGGTCACTCGCGCTGATGAACAGTCCGAGTTTTCACTATAATTCCCTCTAAGCACAGGCAGACGCAAGTGGGTTTCCTTTTACTGGTTTACTGGAAGATTTCTCTCCTAATCCAACCGTGAAAACTAAACACACAACATTGACAAAATTAGGACAATTAAAGTAAAAGGCAACATGTAAATGATGTTATCCAAATAAACAAATATGTCAAATAAATACCTCGTTGGCTGCATGCTGCAAAAAAGGGAATTAGTTGACATTCTTCCACTTTGTGACTTAAGTGTCCGCTTACGGTTCGTTCAACTAGCTTAATTTCCTGCTGAGCGCACTGCTTACTCACGCTCACTTCTCGCTTCGTTTCGTGCCTTTGCTCACTCACACATGCTAGCAGAACAAGCAGTCTAAGTGCGCTTTACCTTCAAAATAAAAGCACCATAACTTGAACTAAAGAACATAAACAAGCAGGAGAAAAATTATCTAATCTTATAAACAACATTATTACAGCGACAGTTACAAATATCTTTTACCAAATCAATCAACGCATTCATCAGTCAAGCCCATTATCTTACTGCACTTATTGTCTCTGTGTCCCCTCAGTTCTCTGTCATGCCGTACCGTGCTTTCTGCCTGTTTGGCCTTGTTTGAAGTGTTCTTGGTTTCCTTTGATTTGATTTTGGACTTATATTTAGTCTTTGTTTTTTGACTCTTGTCAGAAAATTAGCATCAGCCTAAAATAAAATGCTCACCTTTTGTTTATGGAGTGTGCCTCCCTGTGTCTCTGCATTTGGATCCAATCTTAGCACACATATGGTAAATATCATTGCAGTGTCATTGTGCATTATTACAGTTGCATCAAAGTTGAGATTTTGAGAACAGGTTCAATAACAGCATTCTTTACTCACTCTTTGTTGTAACAGTGTTAGTTTTCCTTTATTTTTCAGTTTTTGATTTGACAGAAGTAGTAGTAGAAGCACGTCCTATCCGCATCCTAAAATTATTATTATTTTATTTATTTTTACTAACTTGGTTCTCTACTGTATATCCTTTGAATGTCCTTTGACAACCCTGTCCTCTTGTTCTCCTCAAACAATCCATCTGTCAGGCACACGGTGTGAGGTGAATCGGGTCAGGACGCTGTTTGAACTTGCCTTTTCTCACATACATAAACATACATTCACGCAACAGAAGATAAACTGCTTTAGATGCATTCTCACTACTGAAAATACTCTAATGGAGCAAGGCAGGAGACAAGTTATGAGAACACTTGATTGCTGTGAATTCAGAACTATTACCATGCACAATTCTCACACTGGCGCATTTGGAGCTTAAAGATCATTTAATGTCCAATCTGACTGTCTGACATTTGCATTCTCACATGCACCTCTCTTGGGTAATCTCTAGAAAGGTTCAGGGCTGCGATGCATGAGTTAAAAAAAAAAAGGCTTAACTGATGAATGCAAAAGCTGCTCACATCCTGGATTAGTAATTATGAATGCAACTGAACCAATAATTCAAATCATAATTGCTATTGTGTTGCAGTAGAAAAAGCTTCGGGCCTGGTGGAGAACAGGTCAGACAGCACTGACCGTAACATAATAACAGAGTAAAACAGTGTAACATGTTATGTATATGGGAGTGGCAACTGTACTGAAAGCCAAATGACCTGAGCATATGAAACATTCTCTGTTCTCTGTAGTCACATGTTTGACCAGCTGACACAGGAGGTAGCTTTGCATAGTTTGGTCTGGGCTTTGTCAGAGTGTTTATATGTTCCTTTGAGGCCTACTTCAGACAGTGGCTTGGTATACCACAACCTCTAAGAAATTTAATACCAGGCGAGGTGATCACAGGGTTACATTGTGATTATCACTGAGGCCTAATTTCTCACCAGTCATAACAACTTAAATTTTCATTTTGATAACAGTATTTATTCACTGACTTAATCTATAAGGACCTGGTTTCACAAAGATAGTTAGAGTGGTCTGTAGGATTAGACCAGTCTTAATTTTCCTCATAGATTAGTCTAATGGAAATTAGACCCATAGAATGTATATCAAAGCTGGGTACCATACCATCACCCACTGGTTTTGGATTCCTCATGTGTCTGACACCATGTCTGTTTTTGGAACCAAAACTGACATGTGGAAAAAAAAATAAAAGAGAGAGAGTAATAATAAAGTTGCAGTTAATGGTAGCAAGCCTTATTAGCAATATGCATTCATAAACTCTTTGGGAGCAAAGAAGGCACCATTGTGGGACCTGCTAAAAACTACTGGAGGCTTATTCATTGCATTAGTGACAGTCTTTAGGTCTATACTGAGACCACCACTATACACTACAGGACATACCTAAAGTAAAAGGACTCATTATGTAGAATGGCCCATTTCACCATTATTTACATTATACTATTGGATCATAATTATTGATTCATTAACTTTAAAAACTTTATGTTGCTTGGTAGCTTAATTTATAATCTTACTATAATGATCACAGCATATAGATGTATCTATGTCCATATATACTGCCCTGCTTAACGGGTGGGCTAATCTGAATGAAACATTCCACGAGTCACTTTCAGAAAGTCTTTTCCTTTTTGTACAATGACTATTCTACCTCACTACGTGCACTAACTTTGTAAAAGACTAGCAATACCCGATCTGGTTTTATCTGGTTTGCATTGTGTACATATATCTCATCTCATTCTTCTTTTATTTATTTATCTATGTATTTATTTATTTACTTACTTACTAAATTTTAGCCATTTATATTATACAGTACCAGTCAAAAGTTTGGACACACAGTGTGGCCAGACTTTTGGCTGGTACTGTATGTTGTCATTCTTCACCGTTAAAAATGATTATGTAGAAATCCTAATTTTTGACTCGGGTGTGTTTGCAAGCTGAGTAAGTATTTCACATTATAAATAAATAAATGATTGTGTTACTTCCTCCTGTTAAGTTGTCATGAACTGATTAAAAAAGTAGTCTCTAGGCAACAGTTAAGGTTTCTCAGAATTGTTTAATGTGCAGTTTTGTGACACCATGTCACTATAATTAAAAATATAAATGTCATGAATCGGTGTTTGTGATAATTTAAAAATGCCAGTCAGTTTTACCATTCCATATCTCCTAAATTACAGTAAATGTTTTTAGCATTTTTCTATTGAGTATATTATGTTCTAAAGGGATGATATTTGAAAGATTCTTTTGTTGATTTCAAAACCTCTGTATTATCAACAAATCTGCAGGAAGCAGGAAGAAACATAGAAATAGAGGTTAATGAAATGTATTATATCTTGAGTGGCTTGAAATATTTTGTAATGAAAAATATTTGCTATTTAAATTCATAACCCTGGACTTAATTTGTACACTGATGTCTTATCTGGCCTCTGTGAGTCTAAAGGTGTCACTAAAATTATAGATACGAACACTTGAAGATATCTACAAATACATATTTTAAATTTGTTTTGTTGAAAATTCCGACATGCTTCCTGCTGCATTAAAAAGAAAGAGAGAGACTGTAATTGAGATTGACTGAGATTTAATCTGTAAATTGTATTTAATTTGATTTTTGTTTTGTTTTGCCAAAAGACACACTGAGAATTGTCATTGATATAATTGGAATTATTGTTTTAGAAGTTTAGAGAAACTATTAAAAAATTGGCACGGTATAAACATTGTTAGAGTCAATGCTTGCAGTGCCTCCTAGTGGTGACTGTAACACAGAACAACAAAGCACCTGTGATCACTCAGACTTTACAGATCTTTTCCTCCTTTCTGTAAGTTGTCTTTAAAGGGCATTTTGAGTAACCAGTTAATTATAAAATGTTTCCAGTGATTGCCTTTTGCATTTCTTCCCCTCTCAGTTTGCCTTTGGCATCTTTAATAATCTTTTCTCATTTCAGCTTGGATGGAAGATTTATGACATTTGACAGGGTATTTACCTTCTAAATGTCACCCTATCATTGCTGTTTACTGTCTGGAGTGGGGATGTGCATTTGAGCATCATTCAACCAAAGAGACTCCAGGAAATGTTTCAAGTAGATTCTCTCATTCCAGCACATAAAACCACTTTTATTTATCTGTTAGTTTGTATCGCGATACACTATGATTATTCCCACAATGCTAACAAGGAATGGGGGGGGGGGTTACAAGAGGCAAACTAGCTATATGAACACTTGTGTGATTAAAAAACAAAACACACACACACACACACATATTACAGTTCAGTCCCTTTATTTAGTATATAAATGACGGGGAAATATTGAAACTAGGACTTCAAAGCCCGTGTGTGCAGTATATCATAGCACAGAATGAACATCATTAATGAAAGAGACGTTATTGTCTTCAGCTGCTTTGTCGTCATCTGTTCTAAGCAGGCAGTGCTCATTTAGTGCAGAGAAACTGGATGTCTGCATAAACTGGTGCACAGCCTCTGGCATATGAAGAGTTAAATTTCCAATTAAAAATGCTCGAGGAGGTGCTGATAGAGTTGTCTGAGAATTACAAAGCACTGGAACTTTAACTATTGCCATTTAAAGTCTTGGGTTAAACCCTGGATGTGTTTAATTAAGTTGCAGTCAGGAAGTCATCAGTGTTCATGTTTTTTTCCTTTTTGTAGTTAAAGTGATGACAAGCAGAAATTGAAAAAAAAATAGATGTGAAAACAATTAGACAGGCTTCTCCTACTTCCTCCTTCCTGTTTTATTAAGAAACAATCAAGTGCACAATCAAGGGAACATGTGATGTATGGAGGTGTCTGTTTAATTCAGCCAGTGTGAACAGGGCTGATTTTAGCGTTCTGATTGAACACTTGTCTGATTTAATCTCATTTAACTGAGAGTTCCTGGTATGGCTAATCGCAGTCATTAAAAATTTAGATGTTTTTTTTAACTCGGCACACTGTGGACACATTCATGATGGACAGCCATATGCTGTAGCAAAAGGTAGTTTATGTGTGGCAGGTATTTATTGATTACATTTCTCATCTACATGGGCCTCAGATATGTTCAATCATTTATTCTTGATGCACCAGCTGAAACTGAGCTGAAAAGATTTCTGTCACCTGACTAAAAATGCAATATTTTATGTTGTTGTGGACTTTGCTGCTGTTGAGGATATTTTTTCTTTCTGCTGCAAGTTATTACTGAGAAGCCTGGGTTATCAGTCAGGGAAAGCAAACGACTTTCACAGGCTGCCCAGAGGCCACAAAGTTTCCAGGTTCAGTAGACAGAAATTAGTAGGTGGTAATTAATTTTCAATTAGTTGCATTAGTCAGGGGATATATATATATATATATATATATATATATATATATATATACAACTAAGACATGATGTTGGCTGAAATGATAAGCAGCTAGTTTTTCCCTCTTTTTTTTATTAATGTATTTATTCATTTATTTATTTTACCATTTTACTTTAACCCTTTCATGCATAGTGGTCCCTGCTATTTGGGGATACAGCCCATCCAAGACACCCTGCATCTCTGTAATGCATCCATATGCTGTAATGTCTGGATGCAGCTTACTAGCATTAGCTGAAAACATAACACTGCAATTATCCACAAGCAGGTAGTATACAGGAACATGATACTAAGGGGAAGAGAGGACTCAGAGGGCTGATTGGTGAAAGCAGTCACACACAGGTGAAGACAATCAGGAAAATCAGGGAAGGGCCCACAGGAAGCAAAACTAACACAGGACAGGAAGAAAACAAATCTTTAAAGAAAAACTTAAGCTAAATAAAGACCAAGAATTCATAACGACTACTCAAACAGCAAATCCTCTAAACAGGCATTGGTAATGCCATGAAAAGTAAACAGAGACCAGAAATAAAATAATACAAGAAGACAAGTCAGCATACTGAGATAGCAATGAAATCATGAAACAAAACACAGGATCGCAGTGTACGTGCAGATAAATGATTCAGAGTCAACTTTGACTGCACGCTGTGTGGTATATTCTGCTCATGTGAAGGACAAAAAGGCAAAGGAGAGCCAAGATTTAAATAACTAGAGCTGAGGAGTTGTGAGACACTTGGTGCAAGGTCAAAGCCGGGAGCACTGTGACCGTTACATCAGTGGCTTTACAGAAACAGAATGAATTCAGAATTTTAGCATGTCGGGGGTTATTTTCAATTCTATCTGGTCAGAAGTGATGCATTTTAAGGTCGCTTGAGCAAAAGTCAAATACACGTTTGTGACATTTGAGGGCTGAATTTGAATTTTTCTTTTAAATCTGTTTCTGCATAAATTACTTCTTCATGGTTATAATATGTTTTTCCTTTCACCTATTAATAATCAGTCAACCTTTGCTGTAAGACAAAAATAACTAAAAACCAGTCCTAAACACAGTGGCCATTACATGTTCTATTATACATTAAGGAAGATTGAAGAGAAGCCTAAATGTTTCTCTCTTGACTTAAAAGTGCACCCCCCACATGCACAGCAGCAAAAATAAAGCAACTCTTTGATCAGACAAAGACCAGCCGGGAGGACGAGAAGAGAAGCAGGTGACACAGAAGGGGAGAGAAGCACTCGATTTAAAATCAAAATTCATTCATGTTTCTCTGCTGGAAACATAAAGTGCCAGGAAGACCTTTAGTCTTTTACAAACAGTTTTGACACATTGTTCCATGGTCCATCACAAATGATCATTTCAGTTGTGATGAGACTGGTACATAAATTGGTATTTATTAGTGTACCATGTAGCTCCAAGGAGCCTGCAGCCAGACTTTATGAATGTGTTAATCATCAGGTTATTAAGACAGCAAGTTTAATTCCAGGCTCAAGAGACTCTTAAAGCATTCCTGCCTTATTTATGACTGTACTCTTAGAATTAGTAGTTGCATTATCAGATAGTATTTTAAGGGTGACTTTCCACTCCAGGGCTGGATCTTCATTTTTCATTAGGCTCACCCTGATGTGACACGGATATATTTTCGCCCAGAGGGTGGATAACTCTCACTGCAGCCAGCGTTTTTGTTTCCTGAGTCTACAGTAATCAAACACCGGGAATTAAAAACAAAAAACTGCACCCATTTTATGCACAGACTTAAACAAAGATTCTACTAATGACATACATTTTAAAATGCAGCATGTTTTCTACTGCAACTCATTTTCATTATAATAAAGCTCAGCAGCAGCTGACGAAAATATCCAGCCATCTCCGGTACAAATTATTGTCTTTATGGCAAATTCTCAAACAATAAATTATGAAATCCTCCAGACTGTGAAGTGTTTAATTGAACATTTGCTCCAGCAGAGGTAAGCAGCTAATCTTTCTCTTCACTCAAAGCATTTGTTAGCTGGAAATTATGAAGAGTGTTACAGCTGCACAGCATGTCAGCATAAGACTATCAAACAGCTCCAGGACCATCAAACAGCATCATGATCACATTATAGAAAAAATATACCTAGACTCAGTCCCAGTGCTCCTCATAGCCTTTTGAAAACTGTAAGCTCCGCTGAAATAAAATGGTTTATTTCACCCTTTGGTCATTCAGGACTGCATTGGATTTGGCTGGGTTTTTATAACCTTATATACCAGCCAAGTCCTCTCTGATAGATGATTAATGATCCACTGACTTGCTTTGCCAGAATGGGGCCATCTACATAGTGACTCCATCACTTAAGACAGTGAAGGGCAAAGCCCAATAATATAGACTGCAGTGCAAAAGAATTTCTTACCAAGTGCGTGCATGAGGGTTTACATGACATCATCATTTAAATTTTCTATTAATATTTATTATGCATGTGTGAAAGCAACAACAAAAATCTGAAATGGCTTTGGTCATTTAAAAACATTCAAGATTCCACAGTCAGAATTTTCTCTCTTGCCAAGAGGTCAAATGACTCTTAGAAGAATCCAGTGGAAAAAACCAACCAGCTCTTCAGTTGCTTTCAATTATGAGTTTTTTTTAATGCAGAGGCTTTTATTATCTCATTGTTTTTATCTGTTTACAGATGGAAAACACACATTATTAAGCCTTATTTCCCCCACATTATACAGCTGGTTTGGGCAAAAGATATGCAGCAGCTAAAGAAGGTTATGCTCATGAGCTGGTTGAGACCTTTATAAAAGACAGACAAAGCCACTGTGTTCTGGACTCCCCATTTTGAAATGTCAACATCAGTGTTTTGGCCATGTTAGAGGCCAACTTCAATCCAACTGCACAAGTCACTGTTAGGTATATTAATGTTTTCTGTACTTTATCATATCTTTTGTATATGTTTCGTCTTGTTTTATATACTGTTGTTTCTCCTTACTCAAATAAGGAGATTTAGTGTCCCTTCTAAGAGAAGGGCACTGAAGATATTACTTCATTGTTTGAGTTCTCACAGAGCACACATAAAAGCCTCGTTCACATTCCTGAGTTTCTTTATCATCAGATCACCAGCTTGGGAAGGAGCCAGGAAGGAACTGGTTGTAAAAGTGATATCTTTGTGTGAAGCCATGCGAATGCATTTTAAATGTTTATTACCTGCTTTGAACTGCATTTAGTGTGGAGTCATGGATGATACATCACATGACCCTTACTTTGAAAATTCTGAATAAAAACCGTGCATGGAGGGAACGGCCTCTGAGAGAGACCACTTCCTGTTTGAGTAAAGAGCAGAGAATTCCTTTTTCTGTCTTGGTGCTCGAAGAGGCAATGCTCCCTCCCCGCTAGCGGCGAAAACCTGAAAGCTGTGTATGTGTATTTGTTCTTCATTACTTGTTAATTTTGATTGATTTTGAACCGATCATCACCATCAAGTGCGGGATTTACCAAGGAGACTCCCTCAGCCAGATCATTAACAAGCCTGGCTACAGATACTGACTACAGAGTGCAGCAAACCTATCAGCCACCTCTTCTACATGGATGACATCAAGCTGTATGCCAGGAGTGAATGAGACATTGATTCACTGATCCACACCATCTATACTGATCTACAGCATCAGGGTGTCATTCAATGTAGTCATATGGCAGCAAAGAGAGGGAAGGTAGTCAGAACTGAGGGGATTGCACTACCAGAAGGCAACATTGCAGACATCGAGAACAGCTACAAGTACCTTGGAATCCCACAGGCAGATGGAAACCATGAAGGGGCTGCTAGGAAAGCTGCAACTGCCAAATACCTGCAGAGAGTAAGGCAAGTCCTGAGGATTCAAATGAATGGGAAGAACACAACTGGAGCAATTAACACCTACACCTTCCCAGTCATCAGATGCCCTGCTGGGTATCAAAAGATTGAACACATTCAGTGTGTCCGATCTTTTGACTAGTACTGTACATCTATGCCGAGTATGGCCTGGAAGTCCTGAGGTCAGAATGGGATACGCCCCCAAGGGTGGTACT
Organism: Pterophyllum scalare; assembly: GCA_024447675.2. Classification (NCBI taxonomy): domain Eukaryota; kingdom Metazoa; phylum Chordata; class Actinopteri; order Cichliformes; family Cichlidae; genus Pterophyllum; species Pterophyllum scalare. The sequence continues at coordinate 115,004 of JAMQGT020015154.1, read as the reverse complement.
TGAGAATGACCAAGCTAAGATCCTGTGGGACTTTCAGATACAGACGGACAAACTGGGGATGGCTAACCAACCAGATATAATAGTGGTGGGCAAGCAAAGGAAGAAGGCCGTAGTGATCAGTGTAACAATACTGTCACAGGGTAACCTGTGCCCTGTAGGACTAAATGCTTAATGGCCAATAACAGACTGCAGAGACTTCTATTAGTTATAACATCTTGCCGGCAAAATAGTTTTCTTTCAGTAGTAAATGTGAGGTCAAAGAGTACTTTGGTCCAGTCCTTCATTGCCTTACTTTAATTTCAGTTAGATTTAACAGTATACAGATTTTGGGTATTTATTTCTAAGCATTAAAACTGTTTATTTCCATGCCATAGAAAAATAACATATAATGGGCCCATATATTCAAAACCATTTGTAAGCACCAAGTCATGTCAATATTACCAAATGTTGGTTTAATGCTCTGTTCCATGTTGCCACCATCTTGGAGATCGGGACTGCCAAACAGGATGTGGAAGGTTCCAAATCTTTTTATAGTAAGGGGAGATTGGAGCTCACTAGGTGAGTAAGAATGTAGAGGGGGGAATTTTCTTTTCTTTCCTTGTGAAACAGTCTTTAGTACACAGTGAACCAACTAGTGTTTTGATTATCTTGTGTCAGAGTTTTAAAGGAGGTAACTGAAATGTTTTGTTGCTCATAGGTACAAAATCACTAATTGGGAGACTTAATTAGTGAATTTTGTGTGGTTCATTCTGGGGCGGGGCTTAGGCTTTATAAGCCAGAGTTAACGCTCCTGAGGGAGAGAGGGTGGCATAGCAGGCCTAGTGTGTTGGCTAGAGCCCAGTAGCCATGGGCTTAGCCTTTTTGGGTTTCTTTGGTTTAGTTAATGTCTGAATTTATTTTGAACAGTTCTAAGTTTCTTTTTATAATTTTTGTATCTTTTATTTTTGGTCATATCACCATCCTGACCCTCCTTGTCAACACTTGTAAATAAATTGCACATCGGGTGAAGAGAATTCCAGCCTCCAAGTGTGTTTCCTCAACTGCAGCTGTGGCATTACTACATGTGGTGTCAGAAGAAAAAACAACGATGCCTCCTAAAAAGCAAAATAATCAGCAAATGCCAATGGATGATGGTATGGAGGAAGGTGCCACTGCAGGTACTGGGGAAGTTGATGTCCAGTTTGGAGTTGGTTCCAGTATATCCACGGAGGCTAGTCTGGTCTCTTTGACAAAGATGTTTGAGAGTTTTATGCAAGTTCAACTGGAGAGAGACAAAAGACAGGAGAAGGAAACAAATAAGCAGGAGCAGAAACTCAGCGTCCTGTCACATCAAGTGACACAGCTCCAATTCGACCTGGAAGCCACCCGGACTGGTCAGCCGTCACCAGCAAGAAGTGGAGTTCCAGTTGGAGACCCCAAATTGCAAAGGTTAGAAGACACAGATGACATTGAGCATTATCTTACCACCTTTGAAAGACTGGCTGAGGTCTATGATTGGCCACGGCAACAGTGGGCTGTTCGGCTAATTCCGCTGTTAACAGGAAAGGCCAGAAGTGCTTTTGTGGCCATGGACCCAGTGGATACAAAAGACTATGTAATACTGAAGAGTGCTATATTGAAAAAATATGAGATTAATAGAGACACTTACCGCCAGAGGTTTCGTTCTTATGACACACCTGCAGGAGAATCCCCTCAAGAGCTGTATATACGCCTCAAGGATTTGTTTTGTAAATGGGTGGCTTATGACACCGGCACCAAGGAAGATATCATGGAAAAACTGGTCCTCGAGCAGTATCTCAAAGTACTCTTCCCAGAGGTGAAGACATGGGTAAAAGAGCACAACCCAGAAACTGCTAAGAAGGCTGCTGAACTGGTGGATGCCTATGTAGCTGCTCATAATGGCCATGGGGTTTGCCGTTACGCAGGCCAGCTCAGACCACAAGGAGGTAAGTCTGATGGGTTGGGGAAAAGGGGTGGTTCAGCCAGTTATGTAGCTGGTCACGCTAGCTCCACAAGATCATTTGATGCTAATTCACTCAACTTTAAGGCTAGGGCAGGCAATAAAGTTGATGTTGTTTGCCACAATTGTGGTGAGGCAGGCCATACACGTCCCTTTTGCCCAGTTAGAAAATTCAAAAGTACAAATTTGTGTTATGTACCAAGACCTGAACTGTGTGCTTCTCAAGATACACTGTCTATGTCACCATTAGCAAAAGTACTGATAAATGGTGTATCGCTCATTGCTCTGTTAGACACAGGATGCAAGTAATAGCAACATCAGAAAGAAGGAACACGAGAAACTTGAGAAATACCAGGGGCTGAGAGGAGAGCTTGAGAAGATGTGGAAGGTGAAGGCAACAGTGGAGATTATACATACGTTTTGGGTGCGTTTTGGTGGTGGTGTGGTGTGGGTGGGGGTTGTTGGTGTGTGTTTGTTTGGGGTATTTTTCAATTTCTCTGAGCATTTTGACCTTGTGGTGAATTTGCTGTGACATCCACAGCCAGGCAGATTGTGCCATTGTGTTAACACACATATGAATGACCAGCAAAACTTTGCCTAAACTTTGGCTTTTTATAGAGGTGGTCACACTTTCTGATGATCAGTTTATCAAGTGCATTTGATTAGCAGCACCTGGCTGCAACTTACCCTCTTAATTCCTATGGAAGCTAAAGGGTGTACTTTGTTTTTCACAGGACTGCATAGAGTCTCGTGCATACTTCCTTTTTTCACGTGACTGTAACTGTGACAAAAGGCACCCTGATGCATATAATGGGAACTAAAAAAACATGTTCTCCAGCTTTATAGGGCACGAGGTTTCCTCAAACACTACAGCAGAGACTAATGTTTATTAAACAAATCTTGACCTGGAGAACAATGGGACCTATGTATATAGTAGAGTGGGGATTCACCAATCCATTAAAAACAGACTAATATTATGCTTGTGCCTGTTTTCTTTGTTTCTTTCCTAGCTTCTCATGTTCTGATGAGTCCCTTCACTCCAAAATGGCTACAAAGTGTATAATAACATATATTTCTGGGAGAATCAGCATGAAATTATATGAAATGACCTGTGTCCACTGTATGACTCAGGAATTGCTGCAGTAATTGGTTTTGTCTTCAGAAAGCATTCTCCTGACTTCATCTTTATGTATTACATGCGGCTTGGGCCGTTGCTTCCTGCCACTCCATCGTATTCTCAGGTGAGCGAATGAGTTATTAAGTCTAGTAAACATGAAACACTTCCACCCACACAGGGGAGGTTTTAAAAGTGATGGATGACAAAGGAGAATAAACAAACATTGATAGGGAAGAATGGAGCATTTGCAAAGAGAGGGCTCCATGCTTAAGAATGTTTATTTAATTCATGGAACTCGTTCAAGGCCTATTTGCTTCCTCTCAAATGAAAAAGCCTGGCTATTTATTTCCTGCTGAATAAGCTCTGATTATGCAATATCCTTAAATACTGGTGAGTTCTGGGTGGTGATTCTAGGAACAGATCACTGCTGCTTTGTCAGTCACAGAATCTGCGTTACAGGTAAGGCATTAATCATTTTGCATCTTGAGAAACAACACGGCACTGACTGTTTTGGATCATGATGACTGTAAAATAAATTATGCAAACACTACACATCAGTTATCCCGCTTGTCCTTCCAACCTGTAGGATTTTCAAGCAAAACAAAACAAAAAAATAATGTCACAGTAAATAAGTTTGCAGGCTGTCAGCAGCCATCAGCCATGCTCGTCAGCTGTAACACAGTGCCAAGGACAGAAACACATCTGCCAGAACCTTGACACCCCAACACTACAAACTTCTTTCACTTGTCAACTGAAACTATTTTTCACTCCTGACATCTGTGTTGGCTTTCCATCTTGCCCGTAAATTAAATCTCAGATCCTCCTCCCTCCCAGTTTTCTCTCTGTAAAAAAAAAAAAAATATGGAAGACACACATTGAATCCACAAACAAGCCCGAACCCACAGCACCCAAGGATGAATTTCTTGTCCTGTGGTGCAGCAAATTGTATTTTTCCCCCTCCCAGCTTGAGGATATATCCCTATAATTAATATACATGAAGCAGAGCAATTTCTCTCCGACATCTGGAAGCATTTTGTGAAAGGATTTCTTCATTAGGACTTCACTGCCATAAAATGTAGATAAATATATGTCCATGTGGGAGAATCTCATTTACAGCATGCATGGAGACCACCCTTAATATGTACCATGAATTATACATTTCATTCACACCAGCAAAAACTATATATCAAACTGGACATGCTGACAGTTCTCATTGTCTGGCTCACCTGTGCCTCCGGGTATACATTTACTCCAGTGTCGACACTGAATCACTGCAGAGTTAAAACTCAAAGACAGTTAGTGATGCACCCTGGCACTCTCCATCTGTGAAACCCATTTCAGGAGCGAGAAATGGGGGAAAAATCACAGATGCTGTGAAAGCTACAGATGAACTCAGACAGAATTAAGTTTCACATTATTTAGCAAGTGTTTTTATGGCTAGTGGGATTTCATAAGGTGGTAAGGAGAGGGGGTGAGGAGACCAACCACAGTACTCAAATGTCAGCTCTGGGTACTTAACAGTCCTGGGTGTAACATACTAGATATACATATTTGTTGATGCATTTGATTTTCAATTCAAACTATCAGTTTTTTTATTTACCGCACTTTTATTTAAATGTGGCCTCATTTGAACTGAGAACAATACAATATTAATTTGTGTTGATTATTAAACTCTCCCCCTCCAACCTTGAATAATATAAGCAGTTAAGAAAATGTCTAGATTAAGTTGCTATTTTATGACTTTGCAGATTTGATTTTATTATGTACAGTGTATCACAAAAGTGAGTACACCCCTCACATTTCTGCAGATATTTAAGTATATCTTTTCATGGGACAACACTGACAAAATGACACTTTGACACAATGAAAAGTAGTCTGTGTGGAGCTTATATAACAGTGTAAATTTATTCTTCCCTCAAAATAACTCAATATACAGCCATTAATGTCTAAACCAGTGGCAACAAAAGTGAGTACACCCCTAAGAGACTACACCTGTAAATGACCAAATTGAGCACTGCTTGTCATTTCCCCTCCAAAATGTCATGTGACTCGTTAGTGTTACTAGGTCTCAGGTGTGCATAGGGAGCAGGTGTGTTCAGTTTTGCAGTACAGCTCTCACACTCTCTCATACTGGTCACTGAAAGTTCCAACATGGCACCTCATGGCAAAGAACTCTCTGAGGATCTTAAAAGATGAATTGTTGCGCTACATGAAGATGGCCAAAGCTACAAGAAGATTGCCAACACCCTGAAACTGAGCTGCAGCACAGTGGCCAAGATCATCCAGTGTTTTAAAAGAGCAGGGCCCACTCAGAGCAGACCTCACGTTGGTCGTCCAAAAAAGCTGAGTGCACGTGCTCAGCGTCACATCCAAATGCTGTCTCTGAAAGATAGACGCAGGAGTGCTGTCAGCATTGCTGCAGAGACTGAAGAGGTGGGGGGTCAGCCTGTCAGTGCTCAGACCATACGCCGCACACTACATCAAACTGGTCTGCATGGCTGTCACCCCAGAAGGAAGCCTCTTCTGAAGTCTGTACACAAGAAAGCTCGCAAACAGTTTGCTGAAGACATGTGAACAAAGGACATGGATTACTGGAACCATGTCCTATGGTCTGAGGAGACCAAGATTAATCTGTTTGGTTCAGATGGTCTCAAGCATGTGTGGCGGCGATCAGGTGAGGAGTACAAAGATAAGTGTGTCATGCCTACAGTCAAGCATGGTGGTGGGAATGCCATGGTCTGGGGCTGCATGAGTGCAGCAGGTGTTGGGGAGTTACATTTCATTGAGGGACACATGAACTCCAATATGTACTGTGAAATAATGAAGCAGAGCATGATCCCCTCCCTCCAGAAACTGGGTCGCAGGGCAGTGTTCCAGCATGATAATGACCCCAAACACACCTCTAAGACAACCACTGCTTTATTGAAGAGGCTGAGGGAAAAGGTGATGGACTGGCCTAACATGTCTCCAGACCTAAACCCAATAGAAAATCTTTGGGGCATCCTCAAGCGGAAGGTGGAGGAGCGCAGAGTCTCGAATAACTGCCAGCTCCGTGATGTCATCATGGAGGAGTGGAAAAGCATTCCAGTGGCAACCTGTGAAGCTCTTGTAAACTCCATGCCCAGGAGAGTTAAGGCAGTTCTGGAAAATAATGGTGGCCACACAAAATATTGACACTTCAGGAACTTTCACTAAGGAGTGTACTCACTTTTGTTGCTGCTGGCTTAGACATTAATGGCTGTATATTGAGTTATTTTGAGGGAAGAATAAATTTACACTGTTATATAAGCTGCACACAGACTACTTTACATTGTGTCAAAGTGTCATTTTGTCAGTTGTGTCCCATGAAAAGATATACTTAAATATCTGCAGAAATGTGAGGGGTGTACTCACTTTTGTGATACACTGTAAGCAATTCATAATACGTAACAGCACTTTATTTTAATGGAAGACATTTAATTTTGGTTCCTACTTCTCGCTATTTATGGAGGAACTGTTTAGAATGTTACACGCTCTGGGGAACAGAGTGAGCAGCTGACTTCTCACTGACCTTTTGTGTTGTTTTTTTTATTATTATTATTCTTAAAAAAGGGCTAAATCTTTGAGAGACTAGGCCACCTTTCACCTACAACCCAGAGGTGACTTAAACTCACAGATGTTGATGTTTTCACTGACAAAGATGGTCCAGTGTTTCTTACAAAGGTACACAGCTCATATTACTTGCTCTGTGTTGCACGAACTTGTCTGAACTATCATGTGCTATCTTTCTACCCTCATCGTGATGTCAGCCTTAGAAACCTGTGCTGCCACTTATGTTGGAAAGTTTAGTTTGGAGAGCCAGAGATTATGACTTTGCATTTTTCTCATGACAGATAAGCATTTCATGAGCTTCTTACTCTACGCACAAGTGAGAATGTTTTTTTTACATTCTAAAAGCATAATATTAAACAGTTCTTGTTTCACAAACTTCCCCTTGCTACAGAGAAGTAATCCCAGGCAACATTCAAGTGTGATATAGTAGGTTTCCACAGATTGACAGTGCAGTTTCATTTTGGAACATTTATGACTCAATACTGTCAGTGTAAAACTTTTTGCTGGGTGTTTATGTGCACTAAAAATAACGCCGTTTGGAATTTGTTCAAAACTTTTCGAGCTCTCGTGTTTCTAGACAGAATGACGTACACATGCGTGCAAGCGCTACCAGAAATGTGGTAAAAAGTTAAGGAGATTAGATAAATGAGTGTCTCTGCAGATGCAGTCACATTAAGCACTGACTTAAAAAAGAAGTCCAGCAGTCAGAATTATTGTGCTCCTGTTTGCTCTCACTCACTTTATGCTGATGATGATGGAGTCATGTAATCGCCCCACACAAACACATTCATTTCAACAGTGTGAAGAGAATGTACTCCAGAGACTGTATTTCATGCAATCAGTTGACTGATGAACTAATGAAGCTGCTGTTCACAATAAGTGAGAATGGCTTTACCGTGTAGAGCTGAGCTCTCTCTCGCTGACGTACCCAGTGCATCTCTGCTGATATTGTCGCCTTATTTAAAGGGAATCACTTTTGTTTTCTTTGTTGTAAACAGAAAACTAGATAAAAACTGATTCTTATTTCCCCTTGAACAAACACTGTGTGTCCTGTCATTGTGACACTCAAGGCTTTACATTGCTATGCAAAAAAGAAATACCACCCACTTCCACATCTATTTGAGATTGTCATTCCAAACCAAAGACTATTTTTTTGCTGCCAGTCATGCAGGGATAGCACTTCAAGGTCTGCCAAGGTTGAAAGCAAAGTACGTAGCAGATGTAAGCAGCCTCGCCCGCGCTTCTTTGTTGCTCTTGAAATGTGTATAACCTTGCAATCTCCTTTATTTCACTATTACAAATGGGCAGATCAGCAACTACACACAGAAATCACACAGCCTTGAATCTGTCACACACTGTGCACTTTGAGAAAAAGGTCAACGGAGCAGACTGCGATGTGCACAGAAGTGACAATGACATCAAGCTAAGTAATGAATTTTATGGAAGGAAGAGGCGGCAACAATGGGTGGGGGCAGGGGGGGGTGCTGACTACTGTTTATGTCACGGTTGTGTAAAAGTACTGCTGCGTGTTAAGTTGTATAGGGAATTTGCAGCAAGCCCCGAAGCCGAGTTTTTCCTCCTGGCAGTGTTGCTGCTACAGCCTCTCAGCACATCACACCCAGGATTGATTTTAATGTAAGAACAGATTTTAGAGTATAATTATTTTTGCAAGCTTCAAATAGAAAGAAACAATCACAGCAAAAAAATAAATAAATAAAAAAATGTAGGTCGCATATGACAGTCTTGCAAATGCAGATCATTAATTCACTGTTGTTATGTAGAGGCTGCCTTTGCAGTTGTGTCTAAATGCATAATTAATCAGTGGCATTGAAGCTCTAGAGAAATTTTCAACTAATGAGAGACGAAGAATGTATAAGCAGTACTGAAATCAAATAGTGGGGAAGGTGAAGAAAAGGAGAGGTGAGTGTCACTCTTGCAGAATGTGTACATTCATTTTTGAGGAGGAATATATTTGCAACACCACAGGCTTGTTTCATAGTTTTCTCCACAGTTGGTAAAGAGCCAAGTCAAGTAGCGTAACCAGATTGATGAAGGGGCTTACTTTTCACACTCATGAACCTGTAGGTGCAAAAAAATCAAGTCATGAGGAAGGAAAACAAAAGAAGGAAGCTAATTCTCTCTCCTGTCAGGTCTGCCACTTGAGAAAAATATGTACCAGAAAGAATGAAAAAATTATAGATTTTCTTTTCCATTTTTAGCATGTCAGATTGATGTAACACAGAAAAATCAATGGCCTTGGACTGCATACTTTACTGCTCTGCTGCCACAAATTAGAATTTCTGGTTAGATTGGAAGGTAATCATGTCTGGTACCAACTGTGTTAGAACTGTGTCAGAAGCCTCAAACAGTCACATTAAAGCATGAAGTTGTCCCTGCCTTGCAGCACATAATAGAGGATGGATAAGCCCTAGTCTTCCCTCGTCTAGGTTCTAGTTTCACATGTTCAGGCTTCGTCCTCCAGAGACCAAAAGGAAGGGATGACAGCTCGCTGTGGGAATACTCCCATAAACCCTTGGTGCTTCTCCTTTATCCAGTCTACCCCAACCCCCCTTAAACTAAAGATCTGGAGAATTAAGAGATAAACAGAATAGAAATAATCCAATTACCTCTAATGGGCATGCCTACGATAGAAGTATCTGAGGAGGAAGTACCTTCATTCCACCCAAAGCCTGTTTTAATTAGTCTACCATAGAGCTGCAGCTGTGTTTACAAGAAGACACTTTCAAGGTGAGTTACAAAGAAAAGCATGCAAAGTTTTATAGAGGAAAAAATTAGATTGTCCATGGTGAAAAACAAAATAATGCGTGTATCTATTTTATTGTAGCAGCATTTTGTTTTTTTGTTCGACACTCATCCAGTAGCAGTACTATGAACAAAAGACAGAGGGAGAGAACTGAACTGATCATCAGAGAGAGAGAGCAAGGAGGCAACAATAGGTTAGCTAGCTAAGGACTACCAAATACAGTACTGAGTATTCACTCACCCATCCAAATCATGGAATTCAGGTGTTCCAGTCACTTCCATAGTCACAGGTGTATAAACCAAGCACCTAGGTATGCAGACTACTTTCTACAAAGCTCAGTGAACTCCAGCATGGCACCATGATAGGATGCCACCTGTGCAACAATTCCAGTTCTAAAATTTCCGCACTACTAAATATTCCACTGTCAGCTGTAAGTGGTATTATAACAAATTGGAAACAATTAGGAATGACAGCAACTCAGCCACAAGTAGGTAGGCCATTTAAAATCACAGAGCGGGGTCAGCGGATGCTGAGGGTCATAGTGCACAGAGGTCACCAGCTTTCTGTAAAGTCAATCACTACAGACCACCAAACTTCATCCTGGGCCCTCAGATTAGCTCAAGAAGAGTGCACAGAGAGGTTCATGGAATGGGTTTCCATGGCCGAGCAGCTGCATCCAAGCCTTACATCACCAAAGTGTTGGATGCAGTGGTGTAAAGCACGTAACCACTGGACTCTAGAGCAGTGGAGACGTGTTCTCTGAAGTTATGAATCACACTTCTTCGTCTGGCAATCCAATGGATGAGTCTGGGTTTGCTGGTTGCCAGGAGAACAGTACTTGTCTGACTGCATTGTGCCAAGTGTAAAGTTTGGTGGAGGGGGGATTATGGTGTGGGGTTGTTTTTCAGGAGTTGGGCTCAGCCCCTTAGTTCCAGTGAAAACTCTTAATACTTCAGCACACCAAGACATTTTGGACAATTTCATGCTCCCAACTTTGTGGGAATAGTTTGGGGATGACCCCTTCCTGTTCCAACATGACTGCACACCAGTGCACAAAGCAGGTCCATAAAGACATGGATGAGTGAGTTTGGTGTGGAATAACTTGACTGGCCTCAACCCGAAATAACACCTTTGGGATGAATTAGAGTGGAGACTGTGAGCCAGGCCTTCTCATCCAACATCAATGTCTGACCTCACAAATGCACATCTGGAAGAATGGTCAAAAATACCCATAAACGCTCCTAAACCTTGTGGAAAGCCTTCCCAGAAGAGTTGAAGCTGTTATTGCTGCAACGAGTGGGGCGACATCATATTTAACCCTATGGATTAAGAATGGGATGCCACTGCAGTTCATATGTGTGTGTGAAGGCAGACAAATGAATACCTTTGGCAATATACTGTATGTTACATTTATTAGTCTAGATGTTCATTATTTTGTAAACATCTGGAGTTTTGTGATATCCAACAGTTGCAAAGAAAAACATTCTAAATGAATGCCAGTGTCATGTTTAATTTAATGCTAACATTTTAGAATGGTAGTATTAAAAGTGCATTAAGCATTTATTTAATATATATATATATATATATATATATATATATATATATATATATATATATATATATATATATATATATATATATATATATATATATATAATTTATTTATATTTTTATAGCATGTAGGTTTGCTGTTTTTGTTCACTTGTCGTTTTCACCAACCTCGTTTCAAGCACAAGGCTGTTTTTTCTGGCCAATGAAAAGGAAGCCTGGATGAACTCACTGCCCTTTCAAATGGTAGACTAATGATAGAGACAAGCTAGTAAACACAGCCAAGCATTTAAAAATAAAGCTAAAAATATTTTTTCTCAGAAACTGATAGAAACTGGGTAGTGTGAACATTTCTCAGTCAGTCATTCCTGTCATTCTCACAACCAGCTTGCAGGCCTGGTTTTGTTTTATTTTGTTTTGTTTCCTTTATTTTCACCCTTCTCTGTCAGTCGTTTCTCAGATGGGGTTGTTGGGCTGGATCTGTGTAAAGTCTCCACCTGTAGTGGAGTTTCCCTGTGTGAGCCACACCCGGTGGCAATTGAGTCATTGGGCAAACAATTACATCAAGGACAGACAGGTGGTGCTGCAGTTCTCTGTCAGACCGTCCCAATCAACATGGTGACAATCAGGTCACCTTTGTCTTAAATCTGTTTTGAAGGCCTTTGCTCGCGTACTTACTGTGCCCCTTGCCATTTGTCATCCAGAAGGCTTGCTTGGAATTTGACTGTTCAAAAGATCACTTACCTGCACTATGTGGACGTCTCTTGTGAATCACCTCCCTTCTGCCACCACTGCAGTAGAAAGAGCCTCTGCTTACCTGTTCTGACTTGTATAAGTCATTTTATGTTTAAGAAAACACATGTTTAGAATTTTATTTATTTTGGGTACTGCATGTTATAAGCTTTTTCTCTGTCTGAGACGTCTGCAGTTCACTCCACTGTCCATTGAGAAGTGTATAGCACGGTGGTTTCTTTCGCTCAAAAACCTTGAAATAGATACGTCTGTAAGTGTTATCAGTTACAGTTTGTCATATGGTACAACAACATGTGAATTGTTTTCTTTGAACATTTAAGTTTTGATGAAGCACCTTCATGTTAGCTTTTTACTACTAGCATGTGCTATCCATTGCTAACTAGCAGCGATGTCCGTGGTTGATAATTGCTTAATGTGAGAGTGCTTATTTTGATAAGAAATGTTTAAACACATGTCAAAGTGTAAAGAGATGTTCTTACTGACACATTGTGTTTTATGTCTGTTGTAGTTTTACGATTTGAGTACATTGTGGATGAAGTGGCAGTACAGCAATTAAAGCTTCGTGAATGAAAGCCCCGCTCCTCATTTACTCTCGTCAGCTATCTGTCAGTGCTTTGTATGGACACAACAGCCAAGACAGAATATTACCTATTCACAATTAGCCTGGCCTCTCTCCACATGCCCGCTCTCTGGAAGTCTCCTGCCGACTCTGCACTCCCCCCACACTCAGCCTGCCTGCCATAACAAAGCTCCCTAGCTTCTCTCTGAGTTGAGACCTGTCTTATCTCCCAGTAACTTCTTTGCTAACTTTTTCTGTATCTTCAGTGAAACTAGTTTAACTGTGGTCTTTGATCTTTGCTCTGTAGTAACAGGACAAAATGTCTGTCATCCAGCCACAAATTAGATGTATAACATGCACATCCACCACACAATTACATTCCACCTCACTTTTCCATAAATGTTGAGATGGCAGTCTTTCTAGGTCTACCCGGTGGCTGCATCCAGCTGCATCAACAGACACACAGGGCTGTGGGTATACGTGTCTTTCATGTCTTTTCTACTCTTGTTTCCAGTTTGCTAAAAACATTCTTCTATGATGTATTTTCAAAAGCTCTCTCTTTGAGTCCATGTGCAAAGGGCAGGGCAGCTGCTGCAGCACAAAGCAAACAAAGAAACAGAGAAAGCTAAACATTTTACACTTCACATTGTTGATGGCAATGCCTGAATGGAGCTGTGAGGAACAATAATGCAAGAGAGACTGAAGTCTGAATGACAGAAGTCATCACTTTAGCAGACCGATGAAGCCGGGAACACTGTGTCTCCCTCCCCAAGCAAATGTGTGGATGTCTAAAACAAATCCCACTTTCATTGTTTCATTTGATATCATCTGTATTTTTATATCTTCTTTGTATCTTTATGCACAGAAAAGCCCAACCCGGCCGTGATCGCCGAGGTTTTGTGGTATAAAACGTTGTTTTCCTTGACATGCACATTAACTTTGAAGCTCATTTACGTTGTCAGAAATTCAGGATATTAGTCCATCTGTTGTTTCTCTTTCTTCTGCTTTTCCCCTTTTTTTGGCCCACGCGCACTATGAACAAAATGTTAATGAAAGGAACATTTTTTTAATTCAGTTTTACTCCAGTGTTTACTGAATTCATTACTCATTCATGCTTTCTCTTGCTTTTTAATCTATTTTTTCATATTTTAAAGTCCACTTGAGCATTGTCGTAAATTGTGTGTTGCGACTAGTGAGTGTGGAGGAGGCAAAGATAAAAAGACAAGGCTGAAAAACCCTGGCGTATCATGAAGAAATGAAAAGATCTCAACTGCACTGAGAGGACTGAAAGCTTTTTCTATGCAGACTTGTCATGTTCTGTGGAAGAAGGGCTAAATTAAATACTGTTAAAAGTTAAAAAAGGATACAAACATTGCAGCAAGGACAATAAAGCGTCCTCCTGTGTTTCAAATGTTAAACAAAATGATGGGAAAAGTCCTTGAATTGATACATCAGCCATCATGCCACTGTCTCTTCACTCCCCACCAGTCACACACGCGGCAGTATAAACTGCACTACATTACTGAAGCTGCTGTAACAGATGTGACACACATTTAATTCCAAGAACGTACGTCTATAGGAGTCAGCAAAGTGCAAGTGCCTTTGAATCTTAATAGTATACATGCGCACAGTTCCTTTAAGACCCAATCTGAGGTCTCAGCATGATCCACTCTCACTCCCAGTGTGGGCCTCCCAAGTGTACATGTCAAACACACTTTGAAGTTCTTAGCAATCTGGTAAAAGTGCCTGTTAGTACCTCGGTGACACCGCTGCACTCCCACTGCTAAGATGTTGAGAGTGTGAAAGGAAAACAGGCTGGGGGGACAAAAAAGACAAAAAAAACAACAATGGGAAGAGAAGACCTGGGTGGAGGGGATGGGAGATTTAGGGAGGCATCTGATCCCACAATCCCCATGAAGTTATTTTGATCTTCAGGTATAATAGTGAGGGTATGGGGTGTGTTTGTGTGTGTCTGGATGTGTGTATCAGAGTCCAGGTATTACTTATGGGGACCTAAATTATGGGGAAGTGTGATCCTCTTGGGAGGCAAAAAACAGCCCCCATTGTGTAATAAGATTTTAAGGGGAAGTCTTATTTTAAGTTTAGTTTAGGCATGTAGTAGTTAAGCTTAGGGTTGAAATTAAGTCTCCAGGAAATAAATGCAAGCCATTTTGATGTTCCCTGAAGTCATGGATGCATGCATGTGAGTGGGTCCCAGTGGTTTGGTTTGATGTTATCACTTCCATTCTGGCATACTACATTCTATGTTGTATGTTCTATGTTGAATGTGACACGTGAAACAAAGGCAAATGGAGAACATAACGTCACAGAGCCACGATGAAATGAACATAATATATACAAAAAACATGTAATTATTAAATGCTGTATGTGACAATGTTTGCACAAAGTTTTGTTCAGATGGACCAAGGAGGAGATACGGTACATAAAGGCAAATAAACATACATAAATACATACATAAACATACACTATGATCATTATAGTAAGATGATATATCATTGGATTACTAGATTTAAACATGACTGACTTTACAAAACCTCTCTACAGATCACAGGTTGGTAAGAGAAATATTTGAGTGATAGCAAACTCATGGTTAAATGGTCATATGGATGACATATATCAATTACACCCAACCAGTATAGGATTTTTAAGACTGATACTGATTGGTGATTTCAAAATCCAGTATTCTGATTTTTTTTTTCTTTCATACATATAAAACATAAACAGATTTCCTCAACATTTATTATATGTGTAGTTTTTTATTTGTTGCTTACTCATTTACACTCTGCCCTGGTTGTTGTTGCATCCTAAACATGTTTCCAAACAGGAAAGTGCACTCTGGTGGACAAATGATGCAACGACAACAACATTCATGGCATGGTTGAAGGTCATTTCACACATCTCTTCTAGTTTCTTTTTCATGTATTGGACATTATAAATGCCGATACTGATAAATCAGCAAATATCAGCTTATTGGTCAACCGATAAATTGACTGGGCTTCAATATCATAATGTACAAATAAATAATATTGAATCTTTTTTTTTAAGCCTGACAAATCTGGCAGTTTACGCAATCAGAATGATTATCTGAGCAGATCTATAAGTGTTCTATGGGCTAATCTTATTAATGTTTGTATCTTAGTTTTTATTTTATTTATTCATGCCAGGCCTGCCAGGCAGGAAGGAAGGGGTAAGAAGAGGGATAAAGAAAAAGAGAGAAGGAAAGAAAGAGAGAAAAAAATAAATATATAAAATTTAAAGGGGGGGAAAAACAGAAAAATAGATACAGAAATGTAAATACACAGACATACACATATTCACATGTCTATACACATGTATATACACATACACACAATCTAGCTTTGGTTTGCAGTAATGTGTGTGTGTGTGTGTGTGTGTGTTTGTGTGTGTGTGTGTTTGTGTGTGTGTGTGTGTGTGTGTGTGTGTGTGTGTGTGTGTGTGCGTGCGCCTCTGTCATGGAACGTACTCAGTAATGAGGGCAAGAAGCCACAACCAGGGCCCTCAGGATCCCGAGGCAAACAGGAAAGGGCCCAGGGGACCCAGGCAATCTACGGCCCAACAGGAGCCCAGAAGACCCAAGGCCACACATCCCGATGGCAACCGCATGCACACCCCAGAGGATAAAGGAGGGAGACCTCAGACGGAGCACCCACGGTCAAAGGGCAAGAGCCTAGAGAGCCAGAGGCAATGAGCAGCCCACCCCACTGTAGGCCAGGCCCCCCAGCATGAGCCAAGAACGTGGCCCCGAGGCCCCAGGCACCCGAGAACCGCCCCACACCCAGCAGAGCCCCCCCCCCATGCCAAAGAGGCCCAAGCCACCCCCAGGCCACAACCTCCAAGGGAGCGGGCCAAAAGTCATGCCAACAGATCCGGCCATGCACCCTGGGATCCACAGGCACCCACACCCCAGGGGTGGCAGTGACAACCACTGGGGAGCAGCGTAGAGTGGTAGGGAGGGGTGACTCCCGCCCTCCACAGTCATGTCCCACAGGGGCCAAGGCTCAGCAAGCCACAGACCCAGGGCCAATTGCCCATACATACCTGCACACACACACACACACACAAAAGCACACAAAAAAAACCCACCCATACACCCAGGATATATATGACAGGGAGGTAGAAGACTACCCCCCAGAAGGAGAGAGCCAGCTAACAAACATCACCCATACACCCACACCCACACCCACACACACACACACACACACACACACACACACACACACACACACACACACACACACACACACACACACACACACACACACAGGACCACCTGGCCCCCTGCAGGAAACTGCTGTCTCCTTACTTGAGTGCCCCATGCACCCCCCAAGACGAGCAGGCACCCCAGAATCCCGAAATACCAGGCAGACGTCCCGACGCAGGCCAACCCACCCCACACGGCGGTGCGCCCGAAGGGGCGCAGACCTTTCCAGCGCAGGGAGGAGCCCAACCGGGAAACAAGCAGCCCCAGAGACCAGGGCCCCAGACCCCGCACCCCGACCCCCGCAGAGTAGGTCGGCCATCCGGCCCGGGGCCAGCACCCACCATCACGGGCACCCCAGCCCCCATACCTCAAGACCATAAGAGCGTCCATCCAAGTCCCCACCACGTTGGGAGGGAAATTGAGTCATTTATTCATTGATTAATTAATGATTGAATCTGATTCACTGAAGATTACTTGTAGTGTTCCACAAGCTTCAGTGCTGGGTCCTAAACAGTTTATCCTTACATACTGTACATGATCTTTGCAATGCCCCTAATTATTAAAAATGTCTTTATTTGCTGATGATAATAATTTCTTTTGGTTTGGGGAAAGTCTGGTACCACCTCTGAGTTCCATGGAAAGGGAATTCAAAGTTTCCACTGAATTATAGTAAAACAAAGTAAATACTGTTTTGTAACAGGCAGATAATAGACTCAAAATTATGATGAGTGATGTTGAAATTGTGTATAAAAATATATTTTTAGGCATGATAATTGACCACAAATCATGTTGGAATGCTCATATAGCAGATAAAGGGGTAGACAATGAAACTGAAACACCTGGTTTTAGACCACAATAATTTATTAGTGTGGTGTAGGGCCTACTTTTGCGGCCAATACAGCGTCAATTAGTCTTGGGAATGACATATACAAGTCCTGCACAGTGGTCAGAGGGATTTTAAGCCATTCTTCTTGCAGGATAGTGGCCAGGTCACGACATGATGCCGGTGGAGGAAAACGTTTCCTGACTCGCTCCTCCAAAACACCTCAAAGTGGCTCAATAATATTTAGATCTGGTGACTGTGCAGGCCATGGGAGATGTTGAACTTCACTTTCATGTTCATCAAACCAATCTTTCACCAGTCTTGCTGTGTGTATTGGTGCATTGTCATCCTGATACATGGCACCGCCTTCAGGATACAATGTTTGAACCACTGGATGCACATGGTCCTCCAGAATGGTTCGGTAGTCCTTGGCAGTGACGCGCCCATCTAGCACAAGTATTGGGCCAAGGGAATGCCATGATATGGCAGCCCAAACCATCACTGATCCACCCCCATGCTTCACTCTGGGCATGCAACAGTCTGGGTGGTACGCTTCTTTGGGGCTTCTCCACACCGTAACTCTCTCGGATGTGGGGAAAACAGTAAAGGTGGACTCATCAGAGAACAATACATGTTTCACATTGTCCACAGCCCAAGATTTGCGCTCCTTGCACCATTGAAACGGACGTTTGGCATTGGCACGACTGACCAAAGGTTTGGCTATAGCAGCCCGGCCGTGTATATTGACCCTGTGGAGCTCCCGACGGACAGTTTTGGTGGAAACAGGAGAGTTGAGGTGCACATTTAATTCTGCCGTGATTTGGACAGCCGTGGTTTTATGTTTTTTGGATACAATCCGGGTTAGCGCCCAAACATCCCTTTCAGACAGCTTCCTCTTGCATCCACAGTTAATCCTGTTGGATGTGGTTCGTCCTTCTTGGTGGTATGCTGACATTACCCTGGATACCGTGGCTCTTGATACATCACAAAGACTTGCTGTCTTGGTCACAGATGCGCCAGCAAGATGTGCACCAACAATTTGCCCTCTTTTGAACTCTGGTATGTCACCCATAATGTTGTGTGCATTGCAATATTTTGAGCAAAACTGTGCTCTTACCCTGCTAATTGAACCTTCACACTCTGCTCTTACTGGTGCAATGTGCAATTACTGAAGATTGGCCACCAGGCTGGTCCAATTTAGCCATGAAACCTCCCACACTAAAATGACAGGTGTTTCAGTTTCATTGTCCAACCCCTGTAGGAGGAAACTGTCATGGTCCTGGGCCTGTGGCCCAGTGTTTTCTGTTTTGTTTCCTTGTTTCTCTGGTCCCTGATGTTTCTGCGTGTTCCTGGTCCTGTCCCTTCCTATTTTATTTTGATAGTCCTGTGTTCCCCATGTCTCGTGTCTGGCTTTGCTTCCCCCTGTGATTTTCCTGATTTGCTTCACCTGTGTTCCCCAGCTGTTTTCTCTTGCCCCTATTGCCCTCATGTATACTTAAGCCCTCAGTTTTCTTCCGTTCCTTGTCGTGTCATTTCGTGGTTGTTCCTCGCTGTGGTCCCTGTGTCTGTCCCGCGTGTTTTTCTGGTTTCCCTGGTCTCCTCCCAACCCGTGCATTTCCCGGGGGGAGTTCATGTGTGTTTTTGTTCCCCCTTCAGTTTAATAAACCCTGTGTTCCCGGAGTTCTGTATTTGGTGTCCTGCCTCCTTCCTCGCCGCACCGCAGCTCCTCCCGACGTGACAGAAACACAGAAAAACATTAATCCAATTTATGCAGTGCAGAATAAACCTGTGAGATCTGGTGAACTAAACAACAGACTACTCAAAAAAAAAAGAAAGGGAGAAAGGTGTGTATCTGTTAAACGGTTAACTTGTGGAATAGTAACACTTGTGAAATGTGTTTTTTAAAAAAAGGTGGAAAACAAATATGAAACTGAAGTATCATCATGTTTTTTTTTTTCCTAGGTCTTCTTTTGTTTGTTGGTCATAGGGTTGTTGGTCTGCTAAGGCACCTACACAGCGCTTCAGTGAGCCTGGTTTTATTGTTCTGCCTCTCTCTCCCTACTAGGATCCACTTCTCTGGTTTTTGGTTTGTTCCATCACCCATGCACCCTTTGCATCACTGATACCTGTGACTGCAGTCATATTCCTGAGCACAAATTTCCCAACATTATATCTGAATGCAGTTTTGCATGTGTCCAGTCTAATACGCACTGATTTGTACTGATGTTGACACAAAATCAATATTTTCCACTTACAGGGGCTGCAGAGGTTGGTGGTGGAGAGAAACATTTCCTTGCTCCAGACACCCAAGTTCGAGGTGTACAAGTCACAGATTTTCATACATTATTTGAATTATTTACAATACATTATTAATTATAAATATGTTACGTGGTTAAGTTTAGGCACTAAAGGTAATGTGGTTAGGTTTAGGCAATAAAAATGATTTAGTTGGAGGAAGCAATTAAGCTGGAATGGCTTTGAAGCTGATAGTTGGTCGCTCCAGGTGTAACCCACTATTTACTACTTAGTCATATTTCACTCAGCAGTACCCTGTGCCCTGATTGGCAGTTGCTGGATATTGAGAAAAGTCCTGCCCACTTTGCTCTGCCAGCAGCTATTTTGCCCACAGTTGGTTGAAGTTGTCATCAGCTTTCTACAGTCTCTGGCTTCAGAAAAAGATCATGTTTGGGTTAAAGTACAACTGTAACTCTTTTTGGGTTTTTTTTTACAGTTCTGGTTTCTTGGTTACCATTGTAATGTGTCCCCTCTTGTGCAGACACAAAACATATTCCCTTTGAAATACACTACTTACAGATTTATGCTGATTATCACTAAAAAGGTCACAATTTGTTTACATGAACACTAACTATATTGTAATCGAGAAGAAAGAAAGAAAGAAAGAAAGATCCTTATCACTGTCACACAACATCAACATAAAAATATGATTATCTTTGTTTTTGATTTATACCAATGTGATCAAGATAACCAAATGTCATTATTGTATTTGCAGCATTATTGTGTATATTAGCAGACTGATACTGTAGGTGTGCATCACATCACCCTGAGCTCCAAATGCTCTCTGGAGGGACTTTATTCTTTCCTGCTGTCCGTGTGTTGTGTCCATTTGTTGTCACGTCCAGCTGGAGCATGTCTCCATAAATACATGGAGACATGTATTTATGGAGACATGCTCCATAAATACAAGACGGTCTTGAAGTTGCTGCTCTTCATCATCATATTTTTCCCGACCTTCTGACTTTTACTTTCTTTTCTTTTCTTTTTCTTTTCATCAAATGCTCCACTTGTACACAGGGTCGGGTTTTCATATTAACTGAGGTCATGAGTGCATGTTCTCTGTTTTGGAGCACGGCCATAAAGAATTGATTTTCTTTGTTTCGGGGCCGTTGGATTTTTTTGTTTTTTGGTCACATCTTAGAAGCTAATAAAGCACAAACACCAGAATCATTCCTAATGTGTATAATGTGTGTACATGTATTAAGAAAACCATTTCAATATTGGATTCAGTTAAAACTGTCAGATTCACAACAGGCAGGAAATGGGGGGGAAAAGATCAAAATGAATGCAAAATAAATGAATTAGAATGCTGGTTTGAAATTGAATGAAATTTAATTCTTTACTTGCTTATTTTTGTTTTTGAATTATTTTGTGTTATTATATTTTGCCAATCTCAAAAACATGCTTGTTCATAAAAAGTTTTTCCTGTAATTGGAAATGAAAGTTTCTGAGACTTCAAAACTGTTTTAGCAAACAGAAGCTCTGTTTTCAGAAGCAGGAGAAGTTTCAGGGCTTCACGTGGTTTCCATAAACTTGCTTATCGCTCTCACATTCCACTGATGCCTGTGCTGCCGGCTCCCACTGAGTCAGTTAGTGATAAAATGAAAACTGAACATCAGTGCCGCTTTGAGGATGAATGGCGTCTTTGGTGATCTTTCTGCTGCCACCAGCAGGTCAAAGTTCTCATTTCTGAGGAAAAACACCTCAACGTGTACAGGATGGAAGGCTACCCTGGAGATGAAATATGAATTGCAATTACTTTGGACTCCTTTTATTTGTCCAGTAGTTTGAATGTGTCACAGTTTGGTGTCCATATATGGTCACTTCTGGCTGCAAAAAAACTGACATAACAGCAGCTGAAACACTACTCTTGAGACTAATGCCAGAGTAGCTGTATTCATCTTTTATATGCAGTCCGTGCTGCAGACATGAGACTGCTTTGTTTTATTTTCTTTTTAGACTTTATGCAACTGTTTTATAGGTTTTGATTTTATAGTTTTAGCTTTTGTCTTTTAACTATCTGCTCTTTTTGGTGTGTGGTTGTAGCCAACTGGTTATTTAATAGAAGATTTGCCCTTTATTAATTATTTGAGACAAACCATATTTTTAATTTATGCTGCCTCAGGGCTTCTGTTTTTTTAATTAGTTTTAGTTAGACTACATTGTGAGGAAGCTGGTCCTGGGCACATAAATGTGTGTGTGTGTGTGTGTGTGTGATGAGCCTAGCATTCATAAACTGTCGGTTTTATACATTTTATTTGCATTATTAATTATATTTTACCCAGAGGCAACATTTTTTGGCCTTCTTCTTCTTTATTATATCTTTGTATTTTAGGCTTCTTTAATAATGTTTCTATTCTACAGCAGGATTTTTGTTTTCTACCAGTTGTGTGGGTTACACCTGCAAACTCACAGCTGTTTCTACTCCTATTCCCTATTATTATAGATAAAGATAAACATTATGTATCAATAATTATGATCCAATAATACATTTCTGATTATGTAAAGATCTATTCTGCATAAGATTTTTCCATAAAATCTGATTATACAGACAGTATGAAGTTTGGCCACTTTGCAAATCAGTTATTTAAATCAAAACAATTATTTAAACTGTAAAGAGGAGCCATTCTTTGTGTATTAAATGTGTAATACATGATGAATGGCTCAGGGCTTCATGCAGAATCTTTTCTACTCTATATTTTTTTTCTCGTCACATAGTCTGGTTTCCTGTTGCTCCTTCTGCCCTTTACCACCTCACTGAAAAAAACTATAAATGACCCTGTTCAGAGAGCTTCTAGCACAGCTTTAGATTCATGCAGTGTTTTTGTGTTTTGTTCTGTTTTGTTTTTTCTTTCCTGTTGTCATCAGGTCATCAATCAAAACTGTCCCCATGCAATAGATCAAATTCATGTTCGAAAGCAGGGTTCTTGTTTTTTTTTAAAACTCAGATGAATGAATGATTCTGTACTTTAGCTCCATCCCAAAGGGCAAAACTCACATTTTAGCCACACAACCTGTGCAAACCACCAGGAAGGCTATTTCGATTCTTTTTATTTTGCTCTTGAAAAAAGCCTCTGCAAAGTTTCAATGAACTTTGCTCTTTGCTCTAATAACAACAAAGAGAGTTGAGAGACTCGGAGAGGCCAAGGCATGGCAAGAGTTGCACAATGCCAATAACCCATCTAACACCCACGCTGTGATCCAGCTTTGAGGCTCTTTCACAAATTGACAGGAGAGGACTTCAGGAACAAAAACTACTCGAAATCAAAAGCGCGGCCGTTGCAGAATCAATGTTTCACAAGACGACACCAAGACAGAGCTGCAGACTCCGTGGGCTACATTTCTGCCTTAACCCCCAGCGCTCTAAATGCGTTTGATTATGACTTTCCATCAACAAAACATTTGAACGACTCCTCCTTGGAGACCTTGATTCGCATCTCTTCTTAGAAGCCAAGCTATTGCTTCTAAGGAGACTTGTGTTTGCAATCAGTTGCAAACACAAGTTTGATTATATCCGTACTACACAGTGTCCTCCTCTCAAGTCTCCTCAACCTGCATGTATATCGTGTATGCACACACACACACACACACAGACACACACACACACACACACACACACACACACCCTCTCACACTGCCCCTGCAAGCATAATATAATTGGACAAAGATTTGAAATAACAGCATCTCCCAGTAGAGAGAGAGTTTTTCTCCTGGCAGCAGCGAATTGATAATCCACTCTGTAAAATACTCCTGGGGTCCTCGCTCTCATGTGGAGCTGCTGCTTGGAAGACGGCCGCAACACTCACTTCTCCATATCTCAAATCGTCTAATCCTAATTGCCCATGACTGCAGAGCCACAAAACACCAACATGCCAATAGAAGCAATTAATTACATGACACAAACTTTATTTGTTACTCTATCCACAAATCTTGAGTAGTTTGCTGCTGTGAGGCTAACTTTGAAACTTTTACTTGTTAATCAGAGTTTTTCCCTCAGTCATACAGTATAATGTGGCACTGTCAGGATGGTAAAGCTTACTTGCCTCACCAGTAACCGCTGGAAAACGGTTGTTATGTGGATTTCTCTCCTTGGAAACCATTTTTATCAAACCAGCTTGAAGGCTGATGATTTTATTTGACCATACTGAAAGAGAAAATTATAGATAGCATAAACTATCTAGGGAGGCACACTATAAGGATTTAGTCCCTAACACCTGATTGCTCACTGCTGGTAAATGTGAAGGAGAAAAGGGATGAGTGGGAGGAGGTGAAAGACCCATCCTTGGAAAAGAGCCAACAAGTACTCTAGTCCATTTTTCGACAGGTGTAATTAGGTGTGCACCTGGAAAACTGTGAGAATGCAAGCAACACTTCACACGCACTGAATAATGAAGGGCAGCACAAGCTCAGAGTCGACAGCACTTGATGTTGGAGGGGCTATTGAAGAAGAGCGATACGGAGGAAGCTTCCCCAATGGAGAGTACCCCAAGAAGATGGTAATCCTTTTGCATTGTGAGATGAGATACTGTAGTTAGCCAAGTGACCTTGTCTCTATTTGAGAAGGATATTGCCAGAGGGCTGTACGACTCATGCTGGGAGATATTGCTATTTGGCGCACAGATACTGCAGCTGAAGCCCAGCATGCATTGCACTCTGTGTGTTTTAAAAAAAAAAAAAAAAAGATAAAAGAAAAGAGAGAAACACATTCTTGTGAGTCCTTTATTTTCCTGGTTCTTGTTGTTTACAGTACAGAATATGTTTTACACACACACACACATATATATATATATAAAAAAAAAATATATATATATATATATATATATTACACACACACACATATATATTATTTCACTGGGAATGATCCTTGTGCCTTGGTTATCTTTCTCTCATAGTGACAACACACCAAACCTCATTGCTCTCTGAGGATGGTCAAAACCAGTATGAGCCAACTTCTCAGGCCCAGATATTGAAATTAATTAACTTATGCTTCATTTAACCTGCCAGACCCTGCACCGATTTCAGACATGGAAAAATTCCCCGCAATATAAAATAAATTCAGTGCTTGTACCTTTTGTCTTGCGACTATTCTTAACCCAGCTTTCCTTATGATTGGTCACATAAGATGTCAGTGCACTGCAGAACCAGTACACGCCACATTTTCTGTACTTCTCAAGACACTTTGGACAGCATTAATGTCAAGGCACAAAACATATGTTGCCTTGGCGTCTAATCGAAGATGTCTAATGACAAAATAAAATTGTAAAAAATGCTGACTGCAAGCTGTTCCTCTGGCAAACACACTTCCTAATTTACAACTGACAGATGCAATAGAATTTAAAGCTGTTTTGAAGGCACAAATCCTGACAAAGTCTGAGACCACAAAATCTATCTACCATTCATTGTTAATTGAACATCTCCAGGCTAGCTTTTGTGGGGAATTGTTAATGTTCACAGTATTGATTGCCCTGTACCCGGCCTTCAGAGTAACATTGGCAGCACTGCAGTGAGTGCACAAATCCAACTTTACTGCCTTTTTTTGTAATTACCAGATGACATTATCCCCTACATTAAAATTTCATGACTTGAGGACAAAGGCATGCTACACAGTAAATTGGTCAAAACTGTCAATCAAAAATAAACCAGTTAATCTGATTTAGAAATAAATAAATAAATAAAATAAAAAAGACTAAAAGAAAATTTTACAGTAAAACGCAAAGTCTCAATTTACAGGTCACTAAATTCCTCATTTAATCAGTGATGGTCTAATTATAGCTTAGCAAGTATTGTGTGAAACAATACTACATATACTACATATTCTGTTATTGTAGTAACACTCTGTGTTTGAAGGTTGTGTAGTCTGAGCTTTTTCAAAATAGAAAAAGAGAAAATAGAGGTAATGGAGCCAGATGGTTTACTAATAATGGTTGAGAAGTAGAGTGTGGAGCACTTTATCATTCTAATCCTAATTGGACACATTTCATTGCAAGGAGCCTGCAATACTAGCTGACTGAAATAGTATAAGCTTACTACCTTATACTATTTCAGTCAGGTTTTAAACAGTATTGAGACTGTGTTTATTAGGGCAACAAATGATATTTTAAGAAGTGTTGATATTGGTGACCATGAAATTTTGATTGAGAGGCTGCAGCACTGGGTTGGTATATATGTAGAGCTTTAGGTCTGACCAATGGAAAATTTTTGTTTCCACTGGTGATCACAGATCTCCTTACTCTATACTTAAATTGTGGAGTCCCTTAGGAATCTGTACTCTGACCTATCCTGTTTTCATTGTATGTGTTATGTCTTGGCCACATTATTCAGGGAAATAACATTTTATTCCACTGCTGTGCTGATGACACAAAGCTCTATGTCCCAGTAAAATCCACTGATTCATCTAACCTTTCCAACCTGCTAAACCATCTAACTGTTATTAAGAAATGACCCTGTGCAATTTTTTTTTTTTTTTACATTAAATTCAGACATGACAGAAATTCTTATCAATGGTTCAGACAAGTTGCATCCAAGCATGAAGTCCTCCCTTGGGCTTTTATTAGGTCGTGTAAAATCAGCTGTCAGAAACCTGGATGTCCTATTCCATCTAAGCTCACCTTTGAACAACATATAAACAAAGTCACCCAGTCCTGCTACTTTCACCTAAGGAATATTCTGAGGATTCTATCAGTATTGATTTTCAGTGACACTCAGACTTTCATTCATGCTATTATTTCCTCTCGGTTAGATTATTGTAATGGTCTTTTTACAGGTGTCAATCAGAAAGCATTAAATAGACTTCAGATGGTATAAAATGCAGCAGTCAGACATCTCACAAGAATCAGGAAAACTGAACATGGCTCTACACTGGCCACTACTTCTAGAACCATTTTAAGATTTTGCTCATTACTTTTAAAGCCTTTAATGGCCTGGACCTAGAATATATACTCAAACTGCTCTTCCAATACCAACCAGCGTGCAGCCTCATATCCTCAGGCAGAAACCTGTTAACTGTTCCCACCTCATGCTTAAAGACAGAAGCATTTGCTCTTAGGGTTGTGGAATGACCTGCCTGAGGAAATCCAGCTTGCCTAATCAGTGTCTTCTTTTTAAATAGGACCTTTTTTTTCTTAAATATTTGTGTAGATTTCTTTTTTGATATTCTTAGCTCAACTGCATCTTATTCTTTTAATGTTTAGATTTTATGTCAGTTTTAAGTTATTAGAATTATAGTCATGTTGTATCTTTTTCAAACAAGAATGTTCCTGAGTCTTTGGCTGAGGTCACAGCCTTAAAAAGGTCAACAAAGTCATAGTGAGTTACAGTCATTGTCCAGTAAGTGCAATATTAAATTATAAAAATTCACACAAATAACTGCTACTGTAGTCTACTACATGAAAGGGTGGCTACTAATGGGAGTAGGTTATAAGAACTGAAACACAACTATTATTTTATATATTTAGCTTAGCATTTTCAGCTAATAAATTTGCAAACAGCAGGAACCAAGCACTACTTCTAGAGACAAGAGCATCAGCTAACTGCACTCAGTTTGTTGGGTTCAAGGTTATTAAATCGGCAACATTAAACATGCAAATAACAGCCAAAAAGGGGTGACAGTCAGCCCCAGAATGTTCTTTGATCAACAAATTCAAACACATGGATGCACACTTTAGGTCTTCATTAGCTCTGCTATCATGAAGAAGGGGGAAAAATAGATATGAGCCTTTTCTGAATTTAAAACATACCCGTTGTTAGAAGAGTGAGGCGTGTGACCACTGGGAGGGTATCCACATGAATTTGTACCTTCAAAGTGTAACACAACTCACACCTTCAAACAAAATTACCAACACACACTGTCTTGTGACAGGCAGACACCCCCGGCCCTCTCTGCAGATCAGGACTGCAGATCTGCAAAGGAATTGGGATGTTAATGTTAGAGCCACATCAAAGGAAACTCTGCATTTTGTCCCCTTTAACAAAACTCATTTTTGGACCCTCAAGCTGGAGTTCAGTCTAAAGTACTAAAAGGGACACACAGAAGCTGAATTTTTCCCTTTCCCTGGAACTCAGATGCAAGAGAATATATATATATATATATATATATATATATATATATATATATATATATATATAATTGATTTACTCACCTTTATATGCCTAGAGCATATAAAGTCCTAGTAGTGCAGCTTTGTGTGTAGGTAGTTGTTGTATTTTTAGTCTGAAACTCATTTCCCTTGACTGTTAATTGTTCACATTTTCTTCCTACACTGTATAGGTTTCTGCTACATTTTCCCCTAAAAGTGAGTTGTAAAGCTTTCTTCCCTTGACAAGAAATCAGGACAAGTGCCACTGTTCAATGCAATAACTGTCTCAGAGGACAAATAGACTAGTTATGTTTTTAATAATACTGTTAACTGGGCCTATAATTAATTCTAAAATAAAAAGGTCATAAAAAGTACTACAAATAACTCTGGTTCATTTTGAGTTACATTCAGAGTAGAATAAAATAGAACCCACAGCAGACACCTTAGCTCACCTGTACGGAGTGAGATCACTTTTGATGATATCACTTTTATGCTTTTCCTGCTACGACTTGCCAAACTATCAGCTGTAAAAAAGGTAAGTGGTCTGCACTTACATGGTGCCTTTTAACCTTAACAGTTCTACAAAGTGCTCTACAAAGTGGTTCTTATACATCCTCACACACTTAGACACTAGATACTGGAAGTACTGCTAATGGAAGAAACTTTGGGAATATTTTGGGGATGGGGATGGCGCACCAAAATAATAATACAGTTTATTATGCTTTTTCTAATTTTTTTTTTGTCTTATTAAAAAAATTGCAATGGTTTATGTTCATATGACACATTGCCAAAGTTTTAAATAATGAAGTCACTATATTTAGAAGTAAAACCACTGGATGACAACTTATCTTTACATTTAAATTCCCTTTGAGATCAAAGTGAATTTCCAAACTCGGTACAAATTTTATTTTAGTAGAGGTTGAGATCTAGAAATACTTTTAACTTTCCTTTCATTTACACTCCTGTGTATTAATGCTAATATCACCACAGCAGGCAGAGCAGAGCAGTTATCTGACAGGCCAGTTCTGGCCCACAGGCCAAATGTTTGTCACCTGTGGTGCAAATCTTGAAGGTCAAGTAAATGCAACAAACCATAATGAGTCTTTTTAATATTTTTAACACAATATTATGAGCCTGTTGATTTGGTCCTGAGCACCGTGGCAACAAATAAGCCACTGTATCCACCATCACAACCAGAGATGTTGTCATGAGCAGATTAAAAAAAGAGAGAGATATTATGCGACATTACTCTAAATGGACCTCTATTCCTACTGCCCGGCTTTCAGCCTAACCACATTATCTGCACCTCCCCACTCCCCACTCACTCCTCACACACTCCATTCCCACCCCCCACACACATATACACACACTCGCACATACACACACTCTCTCTGCTAGAAGCCATCATTCCACTGTGTATGTTCAGCTGGCCTGTCAAGTCCCCATCTAGCCAAGTGCCCACCCATCTGTTGAGCCTAAGACAGCATGCAAGTCTGAAACCAGAGAGGAAATGTTCTATCAAATGACGAACTTATCTGCATTCAGCAGCAGCTTTCAGGGGCCTCCAGGCTCCCAGAACTCATGCAGTGCAAGCCACAGAACTCCAGGCAAAGCTTCACTGATGTAAGATGTAGTCTTGGCTTTGATTACGCGAGCCATGTGCTTCCTTTTAACATCATGTATTTCCACTTCTAACAATTAAAGTGCAGTTTTTTTTCTAGTTATGCCTAATTTCATGTGTATTAAAAAAAAAAACCCACCAGTCTCAATCACTTATTTGTCATGTATTTCTTCACACTCTGAGCTCATTTTGCAGGCCTTGAAATGCGATTCAGCTGACTCTATGGATTTGATAAAGGTTGCCACAAAATAATTCCAGACATTTTCAATGAAACGCGCTACAGTAAATATTTTTCAATTGCCTCAGGGTGTGAAGGTAAACAGTCACCTTAGCCAAGGGCATGAAAAACTAACAGGTCTCTGCAGGCTTGAGGCTATTATGGCTGAGTGAACTTTAGCTTGGATAAGTTAACCCTTCTTAAACTTGCTGCAGTTAAGCTACCAGTCACCTCTATTATCCTATCAGTCAGCAGCACTTATAGTATGGAAATCAGCTGTACGGATCCTTTAAGCAAAATTAGATGGAACATTTCCAAATGGCTCAAACTCTAAAGTAACACAACTTTAACCTTAGAGATTCTATACAGACATTACCTGGAGGTAGGCTTGCCACTTGACCCCAGTTTGTGTGTGTTTTATTTTTAATAAATGACTAGAAAAAAATAACAGTGATATAAAATAGTCCATAAATGGATGAAATCAATTATTTATCACTTTATAAGCGCTTGTTGATTCCTGCAGCACTGAGCGATGGGCTAACATCAGGACCCTGTCACACACGCCAAAGGAGGAAAAAAAAACATCCATGGAAGTGTGTGCGAGTGAGGATGCTGAGGGGCGTAGCAGTGCTGTGCCCCTCATGGTCAGCGCTCAGGAATTAAAATGCATGCTCCTCACTGCCTGGGAGCGAGTAGCGTGTAGCCCGTATACGAGAGTAGTCTGTTCCCAGCCTTCCTCCTTCGCGAAAAGAAATTTAAAAAAGAAAAAAAAACGCACGGACATGCCGCTCGTACCAGGAGGGGAGTAAACCTCCTCCCGGTGCTGTCACATTCAAACAGGCAGCGGTGCAAGGTTGCCAGTTTGGAGCGTTTCCCCCTTAAATTGGAGCCTTCAAGCTGTGGCTTGGGCTGATTTGCATTATTTCGTTCTTCGTGGAGCTGAAGCTGCTGCCGCCGCTCCGCGCGGAAATAACGAGATTCCACTCGCAGCTCGGGACTGACTTTAGGTGAGTATGGAAACACAGCGCATGGCTTTAACTCCACAGATTGCAACATTGTCGCCTTATACTGTAAATCATAGCTTTTAAGCTCAGTGCCTTAACCTGACCTTAAGGCAGACTTGAAGTGTTAAAGTGCGGCTGACCAGGTGTTGCGCTGCAACTTTCCGCTGCAAAAATCTGATCAAATATTCAAAACATGGCTCGCTGAGAGAAAGAAAAGCATGCTTTTGTTGTTGAGAAACTCGTATGTTTTAAAATAAACCCTGCACATTTAGTGGTTTATAACTCACATTTCATGCAGTGCTTTTATCCACATGTTTGTGCGAATTTCTCTTATTGGGTGAACGTTTTTATCCAAAAGCTCACCCTGTAGAGTCATTTTTGAGGAAAAAAAACAACTTGTTCCCTTTGAGGAATGGATCGGAGTTCTTGGATTTATGTTCTTTGATGAGAGACTTAAGAGAAAAATGACTTAAATGACTTTACTTACATATGAGACTATTATTCCATCCATCCTTCTCTTTATTGATTTGAAAAGAGAGAGAACTGCTGTGTATACCGTTCACTATGTTGAGTGTAACTGTTGAATATACAACACTAATGCTTAACGGGAAATATCAGTACTGAGCACATATCTGTAGTTGTCTGGAGGTGCCGGAAGCAGCCTTATCAAGTTAAAACAACAATGTTCACTGTCAGAAATCCTTCCAATTTGTTTTAAGCATTAATCACTCCGGCTTTCATTGTCTGCTTAATATCCCAGCGTTAGTAAACTCCAGGTTTATGAGTTTTTTAATGATCTGCATTTTGTATGAAATGTTGCCTCATTTACTAATGAAGGTATCTGCAGCACACTGGTTAATTTTCTACTGAAACCTCTCCTTGCCATTATAAATAATAAGCAAGCAGAACACATTAGCTCAGCCAGTTCCCCATCACGTCTCCAATCAGACTGGATGGCGTGACCTTGGGGGACTGTGCTGCAGCATTTAGAAAGGAGGGTGGCAGAGATGGAGATGAGCTGCTTTGGTGGCATCCATTATCAAGGAACCCAATTACATTTGGAAAATGTGGTTGCCATAAGCAATTGCCATTTGTTACACCGTGTAAGATAGAGGAGCTATTTTGGGAGAATTGTGTGTTATCCTGATAATATGTACTTCAGACAGCTCTCGGTGTAGGCTTTCTCATCTCTACATACGTTTTAATTTAGAAGAAGGTGTGATTCTTCAGAATGAAAAGTCCTTTGTGAGCTCCTTTCAACAATGGTGCATGGAAGAGGCAATGAGTCACATTGAATCATGGCAGCTCTCACCAGCTGCCAGCCAGATGAAGACATGCTGCAAGCAAAAGTCTGACGACACTGCAGCCGCAGTCGTGTGCAGCTCTTTCTACTTCAAAGCACATCATGGCGAGCAGAAATGTATAGCATTCCACGAGGGCGCCTAACAGCTCATTCAAAGTTTGAGCGAGTTCCTCTAACAATCCAACTTCCAGTTGTTTTTAGATCTTTCCTGCAAGGTATTTCCTCTAGTCTTAAGCTGCCGTGGTGTGAAGGCTGAGCTAAGTCAGTGGAGGCTTTACTGTAATCAGTTATTCAGCTCTGGCATTCAGACTCTCTGCTCCAGACAGAGGAATCCCCGTGGCTCACCACAAACCCAATCAAGCCTTTTAAGTACACAGCTTTGGAGCAAGGTCTGCGACCATGAGTGCAGCAGCAGCAACAGCAAAAAAATGTTTCCAGTTCCCGGGGGTGGTGGTCCACATGCATCCGCAGCCTGTACAAGGATATTTCACTAATAGTTAGTGTCTTTTGTTCAGGCCTCTGTGCTCTGTCACACAGTCTTTTGCCTTCAAAGTATTGCTCCCCTGGACTTCTCCCTGGCGTTGATTTGCCCTCTGTTTCCACTTAACAGTTCTGGCTATTTTCCAAGAAACACCTCAGCACCATTCTTGGGGATAGGCTTCTTATACTCCGGGCACATGTGGAGAATACATTGTAGCTTACTGTATGTGAGCATTTACTCGAGAGCATCTTACTACATCTCGGCTACAGTTTCCCCCTCTCTGAGGTTTTAATCACAGACGATTACTAAATGACAATTTGAATGCGACAACAAAGCAAGCCGTCCTGTGATTGCCATCATAATCCTTCCCAAGTGCAATCAACAACATCGAGACTGCACATCAGTCCTGCAATTAGGCTTGTCAAATTACCGGCGTGACTTTTTATCTGAACTGCTTGTTTGATAATGCTTATTGGCAGGTGCCTTCGGAGAAGCAGAGGAAAGGAACCCACAGCTGATGCATTATGTAAAGCCATACTGTATTGCGCAGCAGATGTTTTCTCCCAGCAACATAACCATACATCTCCATATCACAATGGCATCCTCTGGAGTTTTTCCTCCATTTTTATTTTCTTTCTGATGGACACGCATACACCGTCCTTGACTTTCATCATGCCATTGTCAGCCAGAGCTGTTCTCCACAAATTGTCCCAGTGCTGTCTAATCATTTTCTGGTACAATCAGTTAGTCTGTGAGCGTGCATCTCTACCGCAGTGTCATCATCAATGTGAAGCATCTTTGGTACCTTTCATTCTGCTTATAGTGCTGTTGACAGCCCTTAAGCTTGACCTTGCCAGGGAAAATGCCTTCATTCTCTTCCTTAACAAGAGATTTACTGATACATTATGTATCAGTAAGTCAGTATGATACACAGACTGTCATTGTTGCTACTTTCTGCATAAATTTAACTGCTATTTTGTCTTCATTAAGGTTTTATTTGCCAGCAAAAAGCACAAAATCATTTAGTCAGTGGGCTTGGCATGTGGATCCTTTTTTTTGTGGATTTATTTGAAGGAAAGGCTAATTGTTATGCCTCAGAGGTCCATTGTTAATTAGAAGTTATCTCGGGCAGCTCTCACATGGTCACCGCACTAATTGGCAGTCAAAGCTGTGTACCACCTGGCCTAGCCTTTAACTCACCAGGTGCTCCCAGCAAAGCCGCTGGCCTCGGCATTATGTGGCTGTGGCCTCTTAAATGAAGGCAGACAGCGAAGACTGAGGGAGATAGAAGAGAGGCGAACAACTTTGCTGAAATGGCGGATATGAAAAACAGCTGCAAAAGGTTATTTCATGCTACGCAGCTAAACAAGCCTTTTTTGAAGATAGCATGAAAGAAAGGTTCTGAGATATTAGTGTAATCTTTTGATACACACGTCGTCACACATCACGCCTCTTTGTTTCAGATTTCCAACACTTCAGGGGATGTGAGGTGGCAGCACATCATCACTCGGCACAGCCTGTGCAGGGTTTGTTTACCTGTGTTGTGTGGAAAAAAAAAAAGTTCAGCCTGTGACTGAACAAAAGCTGGCATCGTAGAGGTTCTGTCCACAGAGAAAGGAGCAAATAAGAGAACAATAGTGTAATTAAGACTGTTTTGCTCTTCGTGAAGAGATATGAATGTTAAAACCAATTAAAGTGATATTTTTTTAAAAAAACATTTAATTTAGTGCAGTTATAACATGGAGCTGGGAACTGTGGAGAAAAGGCGGTGATTTTATCAAGAGATAATGCATCTGCTTTTTACAACGCATTGGAAACTCACACCAGGAACTTGCAGAGTAAGCTGGAATAGTATGAGATTTTTTTCCACATGTGATTGAAAGTCTTGTTGCATCTCTGCAGTGAGAGAAAATCTGTCCGTGACCCCCATTAATCTTGACTAACTGGTCCAAATGCATGGAAATCATAATGCCCAATCATAATGTACATTCAAAAGGCCAAGCAGGTATGACCTCTGTATAACTCAAGCAAATCTTTGGTAACATGTGTCTAGCATCACTGAGCTCCGAGGACAAAAGACCTTTGTCTTTGTGTACCACAAAGTCAGAGGCTTTGTTTTTGTCTTGCAGTTCTAGCATCTGGGGTTCACAGTAATTCCCAAATGCGTCGTGCCTATGCTCTTTGATCACAATGGGAATTTGAGATGTAAAGCGGATTTAGACAATGTGCTATATCTTGATGGATGGAGCAATAGAAGACACGCTTAAAAAAAACCCGCTTTGGAGCTGCACCGTGTTTGCAGCCGTAGGCAAAACTGTTAATGCTGTACAACAGAGCCGAGGATGACGTGGATCTCTTTGAGTTGTTTTTTTTTGCTGTTCATTTTTCCAGGAAATGTTGTGTTTAGGTGCAGAGCTTTGGTAACATGTGCTTCATGATAATAGGATACATATTATGCATATACATTATATAATATATGAGGTACATCATCAGTGAGAAGGTGAGTTATTATCAGGATGTACAGGATATATGTCATTAATACAATTAAGCATTAACAATAATTAGTCTTAACTAAGTTGCAAATGTCCATTTAATATATATAAGCCAACAAACCATAAAGAACAACAAAAACACCAAATTACTGCCATATGAAGACTAATTATAATAAACAGGCCTATCACTGCTATAATTACTGACAGTGGAATCATTGCTTCCCCTAATGCTCTGCTGCAACCATCGTTAATAACACTTCATT
Organism: Pterophyllum scalare; assembly: GCA_024447675.2. NCBI lineage: Eukaryota > Metazoa > Chordata > Actinopteri > Cichliformes > Cichlidae > Pterophyllum > Pterophyllum scalare. Next base: position 79,895 of record JAMQGT020015154.1, on the reverse strand, counting down.
AATTAAACATACTATGAAAAACAGCAGCTCTGCAACTCTGCTGCTCTGCTCAGTGGAAAGGACTTCTCCTTGAATGGACCCACTGTAGTTTTACTTTGCTCTGGAGGTCATTTCAGGAATAATGAGCACGGGAAAATGTAAATACTCCTCTTTGCTTAACTGCCAGAGCACTTAGAATACCTGAGACAAGTCAAATTTGAGATTTAAGTTCATAATGAGCAGCTTATTACAATACAAGTTGGACCACTGGAGTGAAAAGGAGACATTTTTGCTATGCCAAACCTACCTTTTATTTTACAGTGAAGTATAATGAATATATGTTTTAATTTTAGATGTTTTATACATATATATGAGTGTATGAGACTGCAAGACATGTAAAGGTTGTCTCACAAGCTCGTCAGGGGCAGTGGATGAAGTGGGAAAATGTGGAAAAAAGAAAGATTAGCTGGAAGGACCTGTGGGAAATGAAGGCAGGTAGAATTAGCTTCCTGCTTAGAGCAGCATATGATATTCTTCCCTCTCCCACAAATCTCCACCAGTTGTTGGGTGAAGATCCTGCATGCCCACTGTGTTTAGCTCCAGCAACACAAATTGAGCTTCTCCCAGAGAAGATACACTTAGAGGTACAACTAGGTGATAAAATTCCTGGCCGCATCTATCGAGGCGAAAAGAAAAGTCACCAACACCATTCACACTAGAACACCTACAGCAGTCCCCTCAGTATCCGTCATCCGTGAAGGGGAACAAGGACAGCAGAGAATTCCAACACAGACCAAGAATGGACAGATGTAAAGATTTAAAGATTTAGATTTTGGTACAATATTTTATTTGACAATAGGATGGTGAGACAGTAATCTTCCACATTGGCACTTTTAGAAATAGCCCTGCTGTGTTGCTGTTCCCCTCCAGTCTCCAAGGTAAGCTAAGTTAATCTTAATTTTGCTCAAACTCTGCATGGCTTGGCAACAGCAAGTGAATTTGTTAGACAATAGCTGCTACAGGGTAGTGTTACCATTTATTTGCTGTCATGCTTCTGGTAACTAGTAATTGTAAGTCCAGTATCCTCTCTCCTTTAAGCTCTGTGTCTGTATTAACACCTCAGGTAGGAATCTGTACTTTTACTGTGAAGTAATCACCGCTGTTCTTCAGCATCTTACTAATAAGTCTCTTATTTGATGCTGGTAGATAGCAAACAGTCAGTTTTCAGAACTTTTTATCTGGGTCTAGCTGTCTGTGGCTGAAAACAGCTTTGAAACTAAAAAACCAAATGGTAAAGCTGCAATTCAAAGAAGCCCATAATAGCACCTAAAACACCCTATGAATAATTGTGTGTGTGTGTGTGTGTGTGTGTGTGTGTGTGTGTGTGTTGAGTTCCTAGTCCTATACACTGATTTCATATGATCTTTAAAAGTGTAACAAATATTGATCATATCCATCTTTATGCACAGGCATTATATTGATTTTCTCATTTCACACCAAGAAGAATAGGGAATAGGCAGGGTTGGACCAACATACTATATATATATGTGCCTTCTTGACTGTATATATAATAGAATGGACATAGCCTTTGTGACATCAGACATTGAGTTTGGATTCTGCATTTTAGTAGTTGGCAAGTATTTGGAGACAAGTCAGAGTCTTTCATACAAATTAAGGGCAATCAGTGCAGCACCATATAACGCTTTGCAACTAAGTTCGCCTAACAACAGCAAGTCACCTTCTGCAACCACTTGCCAATGGATCAGAGAATACACAATTTTCACTAGTGACCAGTGGTTACTAGGGGGTTGCTGAATGGGTTCTAGGTCTGTCTGACTGGAGCTTAATGTATCATCTGAGCCTAGCAAACTGTATTCAGGAGTGCAACACACGGACACAAATATGTAGTAATAACTCCAAGTGACAAACTATATTATTTGTCAGATAATTCCATTAAAACAAAGTCCAGTTCAGTGACCCAGATGAGTGACCAGATGAGGCCTAGAAGACAGCTATCAGCGACAGCTCCCTGTGTTGGTGCACTTGTCAGTCAAACAGCTACCCCTCTAACAGTAAGCTTAAAGAGATGACTGAGTTCTAAAAAAAAAAAAACATTCACCCACCTGATATTTGTTATGAAAGGGGGAAAATATTCATTGATTTTGCAGTCAGCCTCAAGTGGCCACTGGTGGAGCTCCACATTGGCATTTTTCATTTCCACAATGGCTTCAATTTTAGTCCCAGAGGTCACCGTTTGGTTGGCTGTAATAAGCTGCAATAGCCGTGGCTAACATACAAATTGTTATCTTAAAGACTAACAGTGTTATGTTGTATTGAGCCAGTATTTCTCAACAAGGCATATGAACTGCACTAAATGGTGAATTACCAAAAGGTGACACCTTCATTTATAGGACATAAATTGTACATAACTAATTTGAGTGACTTCATCACTTTTAATTTTACAGAGAGCAAATTAATCCAAACCTCTCATGACTATCTTATAATTGTATAACTTTTATTTTCTGAAAACTGTTTCTTTACGGTTTCTTTGCAGTCTAGCTTGTCAATGTATCTGTCATGACACTGCTGTGTGTGTGTTATGACAGTTTCCTTCAAATGCGAGTCCTTGAAATGGATGAGAATGGGCAACAGTCTTCATCAGAGCAACACAGACATGCTAGTTGGCTTCTGAAATGGTTATGAATAATTACTGTCTTCAGTTCTGTAATCAGTATTGGAAGTACATCTGGCTGGCTTCGGCATGGATATACCAGGGATATCAGAAGTGTACAGACTCTTTCTAATTTTCTAGCATTTATTGCCTTGTAGGCTAGAAAGAAACTCTATTAAATCAGAGCAGATGTTTCCATTTTCATTTGAGTATGCTGAAATAAAGAGCAAAAGGTAAAAATGAGAAGCAACAAATTTCTGGTAATATATTAAAAAGGGAAAACAAAAACTCAGTGGCTGCTTAACGCTGAACATCCTATAATTTTTATTTTGATAATAGGCATGACTTTTTGGAAAATTATCTAGCACCGGAGTGATCCAATTTAGAAATTGTCTCACATTTCTGTCTACATGCTTCTTTTTGGATCAATCCACAGAGTTTGGACAAATGGAGGGATCCAAGTTAAAAGATGAATTTCCTCTTTGACGTTAGCAGTGTTTTTTTGTTCCAGAGGGCAGAAGATTTTCACCCCGAACAACTTGGTGTTTAGAGCCATTCATCTTCCCCTCTACACTGACCAGAACCTCTGTCCAGCCTGTGGCATGATGTAGCACTTCAATAAGTGTACCAGTGTCATTCCTCCACTAAAGCAAGAGCCAAGGCAGAGGTATGTTTTCTACTTATTTATCTGTCTGTCACCAAGATTATGTAAAAACTGCAGAGCACAATTTCATGAAATTTGGTGAAAGGTGGAACAAGAGCCTGTCAGTTTTGGTGGTGATTCTGGTCATTTTTAAATGGTAAAATACAGCATAAAACTTGGTGGATGATGCACCCTCCTTATTGCCCTTCCAATAAGACTGCTTGATTATGGCAGAAATCATAATCACGATTATTTTGGTCGTTATTGTAATTTTGATTATTTAGCACAGTTATTCATAAATGTAACAAATATTGTGCATTTACTGAATATGGTATTGTGGTTGGGAGTTAGGCCATGACTAGGGGATATTTTTGACTGTAAAGCCAGTCTCGCAAGGGCAGCCTGTGTCTGAGTGAAGACTGCGGTGAACAGAGCCCCAGGCACCCGCATGTTCGTGTACCTTGAGAAACCTGCACAGTGGTTATGGGCAAGCAACAGAGAGCGGACTGTTGTGCACTGTAGAAATTGGACTGTGTGAGAGACCCCAAGGGATCCAGAGACAAAGGTGGCTGCAGGCAACCCATGATAATGCTTACACAAGAACATTTATGTAAGCCTTGTGAATTTTACTTTAGCACTTGGGGACTTGGAGGCTCTGCAACTTTACATGGTCTGTCACCTAGTGCTGATTAGTTGTGGTTCCTAAATGCATCCAGTTTCCAATAACAAGTTGATCTTGGAATATCTAGGAGGAAAGATAAACTGACGTATTGATATGGTTACAGTACATCCTATTACAGTATCCAGTGAACTCTTTAGAGCATTCACAAATGTTTGTAAAGGCAGACTGCATGGCTAGGTGCTTGATTTTATACACCTGTGACAATGGGACTGAAAACATCTGAATTCAAACATTAAGAAGTGTGGTCCAATGCTCTGTAGGATTTCATTGGTGGCCTTATCTATGTATCACCTGTTTGAACTAAAATGGGCACTGCCATCTGAAGGGTCCCCAGCTGAGATGCCAGGGTTGAATAATTCCCCGTTGTCATTGTTTGTAGGACAGTCAATAAATACTGTTTCAAATATTACAACAGGCTACATGACAAAAAATAAAAAATGATCCTTGTTCTTTGGTTCTTGTTTACAACCTGATCATAGGTCAGATTTTTATAGTAGCAATGCATTTAACAAATGTCGGCTTGAGCAAACCCTCCTTATTCATTCAGTGTACAGCTTGGCACGAAGGAACAAAAGCTGAGTCTTTGCCAGCTGCTTTTAGTCTGAGTTTAGGTATCATAGAGGAACATAGCATATATTTGTTCATAAAAGAGCTCATGAGGAGCAGCAGAGAAAGAATGCTGCTCAAACTCAGCCTCCTTCTATTTCAGTCCAGATACCTCATCCTGCAGCAGCTTCCGCTCAACAAGTCTCAACAAGTAATGATATCTATGGGACTGTTTGGCTAATAATTTAGACCTGTTCCTGCTCTGGTGAGAAGTCATTTATAGATCCTGGCAGGAGCGGCACACTTAACTGTCATATGTGGAAGATGCAGAACATGGCATTGCTGGATAGCAGCGAGTGTGGAACGCCTTTCCATCATATGTTGAGGTGTCCCACACATGAACCACTGGCATGTGTCCCAAAGTGAATCATATTCTCATCTAGCATCCTGCCCATTATAAGCTGCACTTCTGAAACACCTGCATTTTGATATAATGTCAGTAAGTTAAGTTATAATTTTAGAGTGTAACAGCCTGGTAAATTATATTTATTGGGTGTATTTTATACAGCTTAAAAAAAACAAGTGTAGCTGCAGTTGCATCACTGCCATTGTGTATTCGTAAAGATATGTGTGCACAGGGGTTCCGGCACCTTCATTAAATTAGTAATTAATCTGATAGGCAGGTAATACATAATACCGTAAAACGAGAGTTCATTTTTTATATGCTGCAGTCTGGCATTGCTTCCAGCTGACGGCATGGAGATAATATCCTGTGACCCACTTACACCTTCAACACATACTTTTTTCCTTTTCATCCCTGTGATGCGTTCATGGTGCAGATGTCAAAGTTGTGCTTGCGGTCTCGGACATCTACCTAGCACTACAGAAGAGCAGCCAGCATAAATGGATAAACAGTTTTCATTTAACTGGATATTGGATCCATGATGTGTTGCTGAATTATGCTTTTGTGAAATGTCTTGCAGATCAAATTGAAGAATAATAATATTGTGTTATTCAAAGGTTGCATGAAAAACTGGGCAGTCTGACCCAGACTTAAGTGGTTAGTTTCCAGGATTGTGCTAATGCCCTGTGCGGGACTGGTGCAGAGCAGGCTGTGAAGGGTGTGGTCAGTGTTGGGTAGCAGACATGAATATATTTTAGGTGTTGAGGCGGATTAAATTCACTCACTAAATTTGACCATTTAGATGAGCTTTATACAGTCTAGGGGTTGGAAATCAGCCATGATAGTGCATGAAACATCTGCTTATATCTTGTTGAATTCAGCTGGCTAAATCCTCAAAGAGCAGTGAATTTCTGAGTAGCAGCACTGGTCAGCGGAGCCTGTACACAAAGTAAAATCTATTGAAGCTCACAATACAAATTATTATATGACTTATTCTATCTGATTCTTTTGCTCACACTGCAGTGTTACACTTAGGGTTCTCCCACCTGCCAAATCCCACTTTAACCCCTGTGTATGTGTGCATGTTTTCTGTGGTCACCATGCAAGAAAACTTAAAAATACATCATGCCTTGACCTGATAGGAGGGTTTTGTGGGTGAATAGGCCCCCTGCTATGGAGTGCTGTTAATGTTGGTCTTGGTGCCTGTAATATTAACTCTGTAGCTGTATCAGACTAAAACTGTGGTGCATTTTGGCAGTTGTTTTTGTAGTACTCTGTTTTGGTTAATGTGTGTCTTCTAAACCTGGATCAGGCTTAGAAACTGTCTGTCCTTCTGGGATTGAGCCTCACACTGACTCTTGAAATGGGCCACTTCTGGTACATATGCAGTCTTTTCTGTCAGGTTTTATGTGCACATATTTATTTGCCCACTCATTTGCTCAGTTGCTTTTCTGTGACTGTTCGAGAGAGGTTATCGATATACCATTAGAATATCCACTTACGATGCACATACATTTCTTTGCAGCACTACTGAACTGTTTAGGGTGTCTGCTATTAAGGCTCCCTTGTTAACATTTCCTTATTGTTTTTTAAATACGGTGCCATAAAACCTACAGCAGCCTCAGGAAGTTAATTGTATGTGCATAAAAGAGTGTAGTTTTCACAGTATTAATTGGGACATAACATGAATGCTTATCAGAATAAATGTGTCTACACAAACTATAGCAAGTGAAAAATTTAATGGCAACTGTTGTTTCTCCAGCTACAGTGACAACAGATGCCTGCAAATTTCATTCATTGTCACTTATGTAAAAGAAAAAACAACTATAATAAATCTATTGTCTGGGAAAACAATCAGAACAATGCTGCAGGGTCTGTAACTAACAATATGAAGCACCTTAAAATTAAAACTGAATACCTACCATAAATCTGCAATGTGTTATTTTTACTCTAAAAAAATTAAACAAATTAGTTTGAACTTTAGATGTGCTGGTAAGAGGATTTTGTTAGCTTCGGGCCAAGGCTAGTCTAGCTGTTTTTATGCAAAGCTGAGCTAGCCTGCTTCTGGCTATATGGACGCAGAGGAATTTAATACTGATTTTTAATCTACCTCTCTGCAAGAAAGTGAAACAGTGCGTTTTCAGAACAGCTAAATTGTTGCTTTCTAAGCACATGATAAATTTTTTGGATTTCCTTTAAAGTTGAACTGTGAACCCCATGATCCAGAGGTGCGTATTCTCCCTGCTGTCACATGGTTAAAGTTTAGAACTATCATCAGTATTGTAAGGTTTGGTCTATTTAACTGTCATCTTATATAAAAATGAGATGTGCTTTGCGGACAGTAGATACACAGCTGCTCACTATCAATATCACTATACCTCTAATGTAATTTCTTGTGAGTAAATGTGAGCTGAACTCGACTACATTCTTGCAGAAAAGTATCCTAGAAAATCATTTTTAGATGTAAATTGTTTTGCCATAGCCGACCCACTCTCTGCAGCCGCGGTGTATGCACGCCGACATCGCCTTTGCAGAGATAATCCTTGAGGAGACAAAAAAGGTGAACATTTGAACCATGTGAAACTTTTTGGAATTTAAACCCAAAAAAAAAAAGTAAAAACTTCAAAAACCTTAAGATGCTTCTTCAGATAATTTTGAGCAGCTGAGTGCATCTTCCTGCATAATTAAGATGAACTGGGTGATATTTTTAGTGGGAAGTGGAGCCTGTCTTGCCACCTGACCACACAGACCCAAAACCTTGCAAACATGCAAATGAGCTGGTATATCCATTGGTATGGGATTATAGCACACAGGACACGCTGCAGTTGTTAATACTGCTGCTGGCCACTTTTCTTCCCTCGTGTGCTTGTGTCTGCACAGTCATTCGTTTCAGAAGAGCCTCCTGTTTTGGTTAAACCCAGCTGTTGTATTAATTCTAGACTCTGATTACTCTGAGTTTTCATTGTGGTTTGAGCTGCAATTAAATGTTGAATTTATTTTTTTAAATCTCTGGCTTTTGAAAAAAAAATCATACTTAAGGGCATGGATTTGTGTGATAATAATTTTAACGGGAGCTCTTGTGACCACTGGCATTGCTGTAGGTTAGTGCTGCATTATCTGGATGTGCCGTGGAGTGTTAGAAAAATTAAATTAAAAAATAGGCATGTCCAGGGCATGTTATTAAAAGGATTTAATGCTTACTAAAGATAGTGTGTGGTGCAATAACATCCAACCCCAAAATGCTTTGCAAATTATTTTAACCTCATGAGAAAGTGTTTTCTTTTTTATTATTATTTTTACGCCATCAGCCTAAAAAGGCTGCAGGTGGGTGGCCAACTTTCACCTTTGTGAGGAACGATGTCACCTAGGATTTTCAGATTCATACCATAGATGCATCTATTAAAAATCTCAGATGACTTAGTTCTTACCATAATAATGCCAATCACAGAAAGTGACAGTATTCTCAGTGGTTTATATTTATTATGATTTTAGCATTTCTTACTCCTGGTTCTTACTTAGCCATTTACTTTTGAATTGGTATGGTGAATAAAGTCATTAAGGCTCATGTGCACCCCATTAAGATCTACTGAGACCTGTAATTATGTGTTCTGGAACTTCCAGGGGATTCGTGCCCCCTAAAGATTCTATTGCAGGAGCCTGAGGGAGAGCACTGACGAGTGACAGCATTTTTTTTTTTTAAATGTATACTCATTTTGACAGTCATGGCAATAACATGTTTCCAACAAGCTGTAAATGTGCCATGTTTACCACACATTTGATAACTTAAATGGACATCAAAATTGCCCCCCATGACTCACTATGAGGTTGTGGAACCACATTGTTTTCTCCGAGCCAATCAAAAAGTATCAGGTTATGTGACGCATAGTGAAATTATTGTATCAGTTATAGCCTGGAGTGTTTCAAACTTCATTGTTGTTCCAGAATTTGGGAAATTGGGTTTTTTCACCCATAACTAGTCCCACACTTGTAGTCATAACATCATAACAACAGTAGTAAGTTGATGAGACCCATGCGTTATATAGTTCAGTAGTTGTTTACATTTGTGGTACCATATTTGATCATACACCCTGTTTACCTACAACTAGCACAAGTGATGTTAAGACATGTTTTCAGTCATGTACCAGGTGCATCTCGTGAGCCAGACTTGTAGTTATTTCTAAAATGTACCTTATTATAAACATAGAGCAGTGGTAGTCAATAGTATATTGGATGTTGCCACAACAGTGATATGCAATATTACCATACAGTGATCCAGTGAAAAATCAAACCCATTTATAGATTTTCAGGCTATAAATAGTGAAAGATGTGATTTTGTTTGTTTTATGACCTTATAGCAGATTTTTTTTAATTATACATAAATTGCATATATTGGTCTTTATTTTTACTGTTTGTCTTGCTATTTACGTATTATTGCTAAAATTAATTTAGTAATTCATTATTTGTAATTTACTTATTTTTGATTGAATTATGTATAAGAAAAACTAGTTATAATGCTATTTTTTGCTGCTCATTATAAATATAAAACTTCTATGTCAATAGCTTTGGTTAACAGTTTTAAAAGACTTTTTTTTTCCAAGTTAGGGGTTTCTTTCATCTTATTTTGAAAAATATAAAGTGTCAAATGTTTGCAGGGTTTTACCAGCCTGGATCTCAGACCTCCCACGTTAGCCTTTAGTTTTACTAAGGAGCCATGCTGTTGTTATTGAATGTGGCTCAGCATTATCCTGCTGAAGTAAGCGATGCCTTCTCTGAAAAATGCATTGTCTGGACAGCAGAATATCCTGCTCCCCATCATTACTCCTGAAAGACTCAAGATCTGTTAATGTGGTTTTTATAGCCAGCCATGTTATTAATGAATCAAATCCTTTTTTTTTTTACTGTCACTCCCAACACACCAACAAATAATCCTCTGTTCCAATGTTTGATATCGTTAGCCTCATAGCATAATTGCCTAACACTGTAGACTCACCCTGTATTGTTGCCTATTAATGCCTAAAAATGAGTTGGGCAATTATGCTATGGGGCTAACGGTACGCTGTCTTTGTACAATTTTGATTAAATAAAGGTTTAAATATTTCCTAAATGATTGCTTTCTGTTTTTATTTACATTCTTTTATATTCTCGTTGTTTTTCAGAAAAAATTGGCTAAATTTATCAAAAAGAGGAACTTATTGAGTCAGGAGCATAGACAGCTGACATAGACAGTATAAAAGATAGATGTAGCCATCATGATGTCACTCAGGTTAGTGAAGCCTCAAGGTGAGCTTTTTTTCAAGGGTGGATCTGAGTGAAACCACAGAGGTAACTGCGCCTTTGGCAAGTCACTAGCTAATGAGTGTACACAGGATAATCCTCTTCTCTAACTCATGAACATAATTCACAAACTGGACATCATATTTTATTCAACAAGACCTGAAACTAATCAGGAAAATGTTTACTTGAGTGACAGAGCAAGGACTGTCTTTCAGTGGACCCCTGTACACACCACAGTGTCGCCCCATTCGTGCCATTAAAACCATATGGGTTTAAGGCATTTCTGCATTGCTCTCCTTTCAGACACAGAAGCCTATGTCTGTGTTTTATACTGGTCATGCTCAGGAGCAGTCTTTATATGGATGGATGGACCCCGGGGCTCTGCAGCCTTTTAAATAGTGCAACCCAGTGTGGATGAAATTTATGAAAACGTAATATCTGGGAGACTGGGTTGATGGACAGCACTGGTGGAAGTCCAGATTCTGTTATAAAGCTTTCCTTCACTGAGTGAAGACACGAATTTGCAGCTGGTGGTGTTTCTCGACTTCTGACTTGCTGTTGTGCTGGACTTACCCGCTAAGCTTCACAGCAGGACAGACTTTATCTCACTTCTTAGAATTGGGAATACAAACTAGTACCTTTCAAACTGTGTAGTTTTGATTTCCACTGATCAAACAGCCAAATTCCTCTGTGAAGCTTTTGGCACAGATGTTGCTATGAAAACCGAGCTGCAGAAAAGAATAGAGGGGGGGAGGAAGTGAAACAGACAGATGCTCACCTCTGGTTAATGACCAGCGTTCTTAGAAAAGAACATCTTTCTTCCGCTGGAGCCAGTAAATATGTGAATCAGGCCAGCAAATTTCTCATCATCCAAGTAAACACACAAAATCTCTTTGTCAGATTAGGTCAGTCGATCTCATGGGAGGTAGTAATCAGCTTAAAGGATAATATCACCATTATTGAGTTTTTCCTTATCTCCGGTGGCTAGTGATCTCCTGTATCCACCTCTGACAATTTCGCTTTGCTATTTACAAATTTGGTTTAGCTTCTTTTATTGCTTCCATTGCCTCCTGAGTGCATGAAAAGATTTTGTATAGACTTAATTCTTTGTAGTTTTCCAACAGAGTGAATGTGATGAAAGCAGGCAAACTCATAATCACCATTCACAGTCAGTCAAGTCGAGCTTTTCCTGAATGTGCAATGCTGAGATTCTCACTTCCCCCTCGTGAAAGATGTTTTCCCACTTAAACATGACATTAGGGTGAGTTAGCTTTCTGTGATACAAAGCAACAACTTTGACAATTAATACATTGGTTGAATAAGGCCTGTGTTGACATGCAAGTGATGTACAGAGCAGACAGAATGCCATTCATTTCCTCTGTTTCTGCTTAGAGCAGAGTTTATTAAAGAGTTGCATGTATGACTTGCAAATAAATAAAAGTTAATATGCTCCTGTCTGTCAGTATCTTCTGCTCCTGTAATATTTCTCCTTCTTTAAATTCCCCAAATTTCATTTAAGTCTTGTTCTGTTATTGACTCTTTGTTGTTGATCAATATGTCATTGCAATCTGTGAAAATGAACCACAGCCAGCTCTGTTTTTACCACATCAACAACGTGCACTTAAAATCTGCAGCATGCCTCGTTGCCTAGCAACACATATTATATACACATTTTGATTAAAGGCTGCTATAACATGAGCCAGCTAGCTAGATGTGATTGATAGATAAATATATGCGGGGCTGCAGTTAGACAAAAGGGGAATCATTAGTGCAGGGCTGAACGGGTCGTGGATGGGATGTTAAGACGGGGCAGAGTGTTTGAGTGGACGTGTGGAGAACAGGAGGGATTGCTGGCTGTGCAGAGCAGCATAGCCGAACTGAGTCCAGAGTATGGAGAACTAGTCTGAGCAAATAAAGAGGGAAATCTGGAGCAGGGCAGCCAAATCGGATGGGTTTCAGGCCTGAGCGGGAGAGCTGAGGAGGGCTGCAGACTGAGGCGGAGGAGTGTGAATGGGGGAGAGGCTGCGGGGGGTTCGGTGAAGATGTGGATGAGATGATAAACTTTCTTTCTTCAATTTTTAGAATAATTAATGCATTTAAATGTGTTTCTTATTTGAGGCAATAAATTAATACATTAAATTATTTAGATGTGTTAAGTATTGCGTTGTTTGTTGAACCTTTTGTTTATTAGTAGATTCTAAGATATATTTTAACTTTACAGTCTGAAATCATCAAAACCATTTGTAAAACTAATTAAACCCCAGAACCTGGCCAAACACAGAGATTTCAGTTTTTGTCACAAGTGCGTCTCCACCACACATTTACAGGAACACTGGCACTACAGCCTCAAACATGAACACAGTTCCTATAAGAGCCTCAGTCATGGTGGCCTGTTTCCAGCTAAAGCTCCACACAGCACTAGAAACCACATTGCACATTCACAGGAATCAGAGTCTAAACACAACATAGCTGAAATAATGATTACAACACTACTAAATTAAGAATTTGGAGTTAAACATTAACCGTGCCAGTGCAGAAGTCTTCCATACTTAGAAAAGTCAAATAGAAATTATTAAACAATGCAAGTTTGCTCAAATATAGTTGTCACTATGTGGCAAAACATGCAGAAAAAAAATCAATATTATTGAGTGAACTTCAAAAACTTGTATACATTTAGTTAAATGCACTCATTTAAATTAAGTAAGGTTATTGTTTGTATTCATAATGAGTTTCACAAAGGTAAGGCTTCTTGTACGGCCATGTGAATTGTGAGTATTGCATCCTAGAGACAAAATTGGGATTCTGTTGAATCCCACTTACATTTTATCAACGCAGCCCTACAAGCAGTAATTATTATGAAAGCCATTACTGGACACGGCGCATAAGAGTTCTTTCACAGTACCTAAACCAAATGAGCAGAAAAAAATGCTGTAATTTTTGCCCCCCACCCCCCCTTCTGTCCTCTCCTCTGCACTCTGGGCTCTGAGGTCTTAAAATGACAGAATTATTGTTTATTGCAATTATTTCTGGAACAATATATTATCCAACAAAAAGAGTTGGCATGACAGCCCGAATGCCCTACAGTACATTTATGGGCAGTGAACTGAAGCATTTGAAGAAACCTTTATTCACTGGAGATGTCTGCTTTCCAGATGGATGTTTAATTGAAAAACAAAAAGCACACACACACACACAGCTGATTCGAGATGAGTAAGGACAAATTAATGTTACCGAACTTCACCACTTACAGAAAACCAATAGTCAGTTAGAATACGGTAATGAATTAATATTGAATATAAAATTATGCCCACATCCATTTTAAGTGGATTTCATAAGAATTTCAAATAACTGAGCAATATTGGAATAAAGTTATCAAACTTACTTTTAAATATAAGGATTGTTTTTAATACTTGGATGAAAATCCTTTGCAGTCAGTGACTGCCTGAAGTCTAGAACCCATGAACATCACCAGATGCTGCATTTCCTCCTTTGAGATGCTCTGCCAGGCCTTTAATGCAACCTCCTTCAGCTGCTTCTTGTTTGTGGGTCTCTCTGCCTTCACTTTTGTCTTCAGTAACAGAAAAGCATGCTCTGCTGGGTTGAGATCAGGTGACTCACTTGGCCACTGAGGAATATCCCATGTCTTGCTTTTGCAGCATGTTTTGGGTCATTATTCATTTGCATTGTGAAGTGCTGTCTGATCAGCTCTGCAGCATTTGACTGAATCTGAGCAGAGAGTATGGCACTGTGCACTTTAGAATTCATTCTGCTGCTGCTATCATCTCAGTACTTTTCCCATCATTCTAATGCAGGTTAATCCTGGTTTTAACTATCCAAAGAATTTCTTTCCCAGACCGTCCAGGCTCTTTTAGATGCTCTCTGGCAAAGTTTAATCAGGTCTTCCTGTTCTTGAGTGCAACCAGTTCTTTGCACCTCTGTATTTACATTCACGAAGGTGTTCCTTGTATAGTAGATTGACAATAATACATCTACCTACTCAAGAGAGTTCTCGACTTGGTTAAATGTTGTCAAGGGGTTTTTCTTAACCAAGGAAAGAATGAGGTCATGCTCTTTAGTTGTCTTCTGTGGTCGGTCAGGTCTTTTGGCGTAGCTGGGCTGGTGAGTGTGTTCTTTCATTTTAAGAATGATTCTGATAAGTTCATTTTGTTTTTACAGCTTAATGATGGCCTCCATCATTTGCACCAGCATTCAATTCAATTCAATTTTTTTCTATAGCTCCAAATCACAACAAACAGTCGCCTCAAGGCGCTTTGTATTGTGGGTAAAGACCCTACAATAACACAGAGAAAACCCAGCAGTCAAAACAACCCCCTATGAGCAAGCACTTGGCGACAGTGGGAAGGAAAAATTCCCTTTTAACAGGAAGAAACCTCCAGCACAACCAGGCTCAGGGAGGGGCAGTCATCTGCCGTGACCGGTTGGGCTGAGGGCAGAGAGACAGGATAAACAACATGCTGTGGAAGAGAGCCAGAGATTAATAATAATGATTAAATACAGAGTGAAGTATAAACAAGTAAATAAGGTGAATGAAAAGAAACAGTGCATTGTGGGACCCCCCCAGCAGCCTAGGCCTATAGCAGCATAACTAAGGGGTGGTTCAGGGTCATCTGATCCAGCCCTAACTATAAGCTTAATCAAAAAGGAAAGTTTTAAGCCTAATCTTAAAAATAAAGAGGGTGTTTGTCTCCCGAATCCAAACTGGGAGCTGGTTCCATAGAAGAGGGGTCTGAAAGCTGAAGGCTCTGCCTCCCATTCTACTTTTAAGTATCCTAGGAACCACAAGTAAGCCAGCAGTCTGAGAACGAAGTGCTCTATTGGGGTGATACGGTACTATGAGGTCTTTGAGATAAGATGGGGCCTGATTATTCAAGACCTTGTATGTTAGGAGAAGTATTTTAAATTCTATTCTAGATTTAACAGGGAGCCAATGAAGAGAAGCCAATATGGGAGAAATATGCTCTTTCTTTCTAGTCCCTGTCAGTACTCTAGCTGCAGCATTTTGAATCAGCTGAAGGCTTTTTAGGGAGCTTTTTGGACAGCCTGATCATAATGAATTACAATAGTCCAGCCTAGAAGTAATAAATGCATGGGACTCTCTTTGAACCTCCAGTGAAAGAAAAGATACCAAATGCAAGTGCTACTTAAACTCCAAATCTTTTATCTCCCCATGAAATAATGAGGGAACCTGGCCATAAAACTGCTTGCCAGTGGCACTAATGAGAATGCCATTCATTTTGCAGGTAACCTTTTACAAGCGAGCTCCAGGAAAAAAAATGTGGTAGAAATGGAGTAGACTGGAGCCAAATGAAGAACTGAGAAATTGGAATCACAACAAAACAAGGCTTAATGTAATTACATAATAGTTAGCTGTTCTTTAGATCTGAGCTCTAGGATTTTGAAGCTGGCTGGTGCAGGGGAGTAGCTGGAGGAAAGGTAGCCTCTACCCAGCATGACTTGCAAGTTGCGAGCTGTGTGAGGCAACAGGCACATGGATGCTTGAGCAGTTGAACTTGGGTTATAGGAGCTAAGGATTACTAGGAGGTGGGCACATGTGGAAAACTGTGCTAGAACTTGAACTTGACCTTAGTGCACCCCATTGGAGGAAAGAACAATATCGCAGAAAATTATCTTTAAGCATCCATCCCAGTTCCCTTATTATCATTAATTAGCAGATGTGCAGCTTTGCATTGCACCCCTAAAGGCTATGGATGCTAACATTAGCTGATAGGCTTGCACTCCAGCCTCTGATCTAAATATGGTCACCCTCCCCACCCCCCAGAAAAAAAAATAAAACATTAATTAACAGTCTGGCGACCAAAATGGTAACAAGTCTTCAAAATGTGGAGTCCATAGCCAGTGGGTGGTTTCATGGTGGTTATGTCAATCTTTTAACTTGGACCTGGCTTGGGTCCTTCTGTTCTGTGTGGAGTTTGGATGTACTCACTATGCTTGCACTAGTTAACTTTGGGAGGTCCAGTTTTTCCCACTAGCCAAAGAATTAGAACATCACATTTCTCATAAGCCAAGCTGTTTTTATTATAAGATAACTTAAGGCCCATATTAAGACAGACACATCTTACAGGGTTTGGTGATGCACTTATGAGGACCAATTAACCAGTTCTATGATGATGGTTTGACTTTACATATAAACTTCATTTTAATTGCAAATTGGGTGCCTGTTGTAAAACAAGCAGATGATTATCTACTTCTTCCCAACCATCAGTGAATTCATATTAGCCAGTCACTGGTGTCAGTGAATTCTCATGCAGTTGGAGCAGTCACAGTATGGCATCAGAGAAGTCTAAATCCTATGCTTCATGAGCAGTCGTTTTATTTTTAAGACGCATTTGTAGCATAATTAAAAATGTAGATAATCAAGTGCTGCCGATCAGCCTAATCAGCACTGAAATGTGTTGAGGCAGGATGAAAGAACAGAATCATAATCAAGACTGAACCTCTCATCTTTGATTTCAGATAAAGCTCAGTATAGACAAACTGAAAAAAAAAACCTGATACTAATTGATTAATTTAGCAACCCAAAAAATAAATTGCTTCTATATTTGCTCATTAATACCGAGCGCGTAACTAATGAGGAGCATTTATGGCTTCCGAATCTTCCAGATATTTCTCTTGCTGCTGGCCACAAATGTTGACATTGCGAGCAACACACTACTGTTTCCAAATGCACAAATGTTGCACCATGATCACAGCCAGTCAAAGGGTTGTTGCTACCCAGTGGTATGGGAAATGCATGCCAGCACATAAAATGGTTTGAAGTGTCATCAGCAGAGACATATGAGCTGCGTATTTATGTTTAAACCCACATTTAAAAGTGTTTGGTTTTTTTTCTGCAGAACACAGTTTACTAACATTTCTACCTGAGTCATAGCATCAAATCAGCTGATATTTCAGTTTATTTCAGCGTACTATGGATATTTTAGGAGGACAGGTTCTCTGACAAGGGTCTAAAAAGCACTGAAGTACATTTTATGTAAGAGTCCCACACACCACCATTCTTCATTGTTAAACTAGAGGCTTGTTCCTGAAAACCCAAACAAACTAAATGTAGACTACGGATTTGAAAAGTATTTCAGAGATTTCTTGGAGCAATATTAAAAGTTAATGTGGAAACGTAAGCAGAAAGCCAAAGTATTCTTTAAACAATTGGGAGAGAAACCTCAGAGGGTTCCTGCTAGAACCTTCACCAGTACTACACCGAGGGATACGTTTACTCAGAATATATGAGCTCCAGGAATGTAATGTGCGCCAAACACACACTGCCTGGCAGAAAATGGAAAAATACATTTCCTGTTAGATATTAAAGCTGTCTTCTCTGGAGAATAGGATCTACACTTCTAGCAGATATTTTGAAAGAAAATTCCACTTTCTTTGAGCTCAAAGGTAGATTATGTAAGATTTATGTAAATTAGCACCCCCTGCAGGCCAATCAAAATCAAAACCTCCCTCTCTGAGTTCTACATTTACTGGGAGGGAAGCATGCAGGAGGCAAAGTAAGTATGCCCCAAACCCAAGTCTTCAGCTGAGACTCTTCAAAAAAGCTAGTTTGATAAACCAGGGAGTTGTAAACTTTAAGGATTAGAAATATCATTATAATGCATCTATAGCAGGAGCCATATATATATAAATCTTGAAACCATGAAGGGCCCATTTTGCAGTCTACAGTGCCCAAAGGAGCCGCTGCCAGTGTCCCAGTGTGTGTCTGGCCATGTGCTTTACAAACTTTAGCAGTGCTAATCGGCCGAACCAGGATAGCTGGTGCTTGCTAGCTGCTTGGCCTTTATTTATTAACGTGCCCAGAAATGCTCTTACCCTGTGCAGAAAATAAGTGCACATGCATAATTACTGTCAAATTCATAAAACATCTACATAGGCAAGTTTTTTTCTTATCACATGCTTGTGTTAGGGAATCTGAATAATTCCAAATTCATAAGCACATTCTTGCTATCTGAAGTCTGCACGCTGCCACGTCTCTCTTTTCTTTAAAAAAGGAAACAGTTTATCTTGAGGTGGATCACGGAGAAAGAGATGGTGTTGTTCTGAGGGGAAGCCCGGCCTCTAACCAAGAAAAGCAGGAGAATTCCCTCCCAAAGAGTTTCCTTGGGAGTAAGTTTTGGGTTTTTTTGGTTTTTGAAAAAAAGAAAAGAAAAAGTAAGAGAGGCACAGATGACAGTCTCTTGAGAGTTTAATTGAATCAAATCTAATCTAATCTAATCTAATCAAAACACCCAGTTCAGTTTGTCAACAAGACAAAAAAAAAATACATATATATATATACACATATATATATATATATATATATATATATATATATATATATATATATATATATATATATATATATATATATATATATATATATATATATATATATATATTCCAGGCTATGTGGGACCAGAACTTCCAAACAACGTATCCTAGCATTTTTTGCCAACAAACAGGCTGTTACCCAGATCCACCAGGTTTAGCCAGCTGGTCTGACTTATTGCACCAGTGTGATTTTGGGCTGTTCACTCCTGGGCCGTTTCTTGGATGAATTTCTGATCCAGTAGTTTGCTTCTCCCAGGTGAGTGTCCTGATCTGAGTTTAGACTACCTGCGAACCTACTGAGCATGAAGGATAAATTATGCCGGTGTTAGGTCGAGATACGCTCCAGAAGACATTCTGTCTGTTTTCTTACCAGCTTTCCACACTGAGTCCTGGCTCATAAAAAAAAAGAAGTAAACTAAGTGGATCTAACTGGCTGGCACCTGTCAGGGCGTGGAGTTGAGCTCAGTGGTTAAAAAAACACACCTGAAGTGCTTGTTTAACAGTGGGCCATCCGGCTGCCACAAGTGGTGACATCCAGCAAGAATGAAAGTCTTTTTTTATGTAGTTTCAATATGCTAAAATGAAGCTAGGTAGTCAAAAGAATATTTAAAAAATTGAGAACTTTATGTTAGGATGATTCAATATAGTCATACACCTCAAATTTTGACTCCCTTGTTAGCAAACTTGTTAGTTTTTTGTTTTTTTTTCCTTCGTGGAGCTAAGTTGAGCCGGTTCTGGCCCCTTGGACTGTATCTTGCCCATGAAAATGTGAGAAAATGTTGATGAATCCTGATTTTGAGTGGGAAACATTCATACTCAGATTTGTGGGGACACACTGTTTGTGAATGAGGCCCAGGGCGAGCATGTTGGTATGCTGGCATTAGCGTTTATCTCAAGTACAGCTTCAGAGCAGCTGGCCTGTTCAGGACATACTGGATCTGTGTGACAATTCTTGTTTTAAAACCTTGCATATTTCAGTTGGTTATTATTCTTACATGAGCGTGTGGTTAATCTAAATGACTGATGCCCATAGAGCATTGTCTGGAGTAATGTTTGACCATAATTGAGCTGTCTAAATATTCTGCTTTTGTTAATAGTGTCATGATAACTATAACAGACTTTTTTCTTCTTTTTTTTTTCTTTTTTACAAAGATTCACAAGCTTTTTAAAATTTATCTATTTATTTTGGTAGTATTAGGCTAGAGTTGGATTTATTCTGCAGTTAAATTAATGCTGATCCAAGGTGCCTGATGGGGACTAAGTATTCACAGAATGTGGTGTGCAGGAACACATTTATCCAGAGGGATTAGAGTGGAGCTAATACTCTTGAAATGAGCTTATTTGTGTGTTTGATAAGAAATAGTTGGAAAAGCAGTATTACAAATATTCTAAATAAAAGCCAGCAGTAATTCTATATATTCTTGTTTCTTTGTTTATTGAATTTTACGTGTTTAACATATTTTGCTTATTCGTATTTGGGCAACAGTGATTTGAATCATGACTCAGTTTACAGAAGTAATTTGGTCCTGATTAAAGGCAGTCGCAGTGTCAAGTATCTTTAGCCATTTCACGATTTTATGAATATTTCTGACAACAGAATTCTCACTTATAACAAACACAATTGATATGATTCATAGTCATTATATTTCAGAATTATTGATGCCATCAGCTTTGTCAGCTTTAATCAGCCTGCCTGACAGCTGAAAGGAATGGACTTTGATGCCAAAACTGAACGTGTTATAAAACAATTTGAATTTTTTTTTGAGTGTGCAGCGTTACAAAGCCCTGCTGAGAAAAGAGGATCCAGGACATTTACAAAAAGGAGACATTTAAATATTAAAAATATAAGCCCAAGCAACATGAGCATCTCACTGTTCATCATGAATAATTTTGTTAAGTAATGGTAATAAGTGAGGGAAGTGTGTAAGACATAAATGTGCAAAAAGCACAGTCTTCAACACATGCAACATTTAGATGTGTGCACTTTTACATATCCGCTCTGTCCGGATCCTACATTTAAAAAGAGAAGTGCCAAAAATAGAGAATCAAATGGGTGAGAATGTATCCTGTAACCTCTGCTTACAGTCCCCATAGCTCAGCCATAAAAAGTGTTCGGTTTGCACATTTTCTCTCACTTCAGACTGGAATACATTTCTTTGACATTTATGCAAAGTACTCCATCTGAGCTGAGTGGGGGATTCAAGAAATTTGGGTGAAAGGAGAAAGCCGGCGTGTAGGCAGCAATCCACTCCACACGGACTGATGACAAGCAGCTTGCTGGGAAAATCACTCTGTACCACTTGCTGGTCATTCCTCATATTTAGTTAATAACAAGATGTTCTTATGATCTTTTCAGAATCGCTCTGACCTTCTTACTGCTTTTAAGTGTTACACCAACTCGCTGTAGAATTGTTAGATGGTGGGTGTTCTCTGTTTTCACTTATGTATGTATGGAAAAGAAATGAAATGAGGTTGCCAACATTTTCTCTAAAATCAAATGTTTCAGAATATTTTCACTATTTTCTAAATATTATAGTCTTAATGGGGCTGGTGAGAAAGAGGGGATTCTTGGACCCCATCTTTTTGAGTTATCAAAACTCATCAGCAGTGTTGCTAATGAGGTACAAGTAAGTAAGCTAGTGATGTCAGTGAGAGGGGATATCCCTAATGTGGTCATCTCAGGCACACAGGTCTGGTTTTAGCACAGTAGTCTGACCCACCTGCTGTTCAAACATTCTATTTAAGATGGACAGCCAGTCAGAAGAAAATTGGCTTAAAGGAAGGGTGCAACAGTGTGGAGAGAGATGAAGCTTCGAGTTGACAAGCGGCAGCCAAGAAACCCGAAGGATTTAGAGAGGTTCTGTGAAGAGAAGTGGACCAAAGTCCCTCCTGACTACAACTACAAGAAACATCTCACCAGCAAGGGTTTCTCCACCAAGTACTAAGTTGTGTTTTTTTGCTTTGGGACCAAGTGGGGAAAGTGTTAAAGAGAGTAGAGCTAAAACAGTAGAAGATAAATTAGGATTATTTTTGAACTGTGAATCATTCAAAAGAATTATTGTAGAGTCCAAGGAAAAAAAGAAGAAAAAAGCTGGAAATGAGCATAATAGTTCCCTATTAATGGTACTTCTGATGAAAGTCAGCTCTATGTTATATATTAAGCCATTATTATAAGAATAAATTATTTCTTTGAAATGTGTTCAGGGGTTAAGAGAAAGAGTGAATTGAAGGGATATTTCATGAAGGGACTTCATGAAATGAAGAAGAAAAAAAAGCAGTAGAGATATTAGAGCTGTTTTGGTGATATGAGATTATAAAAACATATCCTACTGACCTATAGGCAGTGAACCAGATGGATGATGCAATCGGTTTTAGAAAGACAGTAGAACGATCCAAAAGGAGAAATGCGTTATCTACTCAGTCTTTGCTCATTTCGAAACTATCATCTGGTAACTGTATTAGCAAAACTTTCAAAGCCATGAAGTATATTAAGTGCGCCAATATTTCAGCTCTCAATTGCCAACTAGTCCATTATTTTTAAGCACTGTGTCTATTTTTCACAGAACAATAGGTGGCTCAGAAGCATTTATGTCCATACTGGCTTTGAGTAAAGTATATAAATCCAAATATTTTGATTAGACAGACAGACAGACAGACAGACAGACAGACAGACAGATAGATAGATTTTGAAAGAACTGAATAAATCCAGCATAAAATGTATGTACTGCAAATGAAATGGTTGCAAATTTTGAAATGTTGACAGTGTTCTGTAAACAGAGAAATCAGCCATTTCCAGTGTTCCTGCTACACTGAGTGCTCTAGTACCTTTACACATACAGCATTGGATTAGTGGGAATCATTGTGATCAATGGGTTTTCTAATCCACTGACTTGGCTTTTTAGTGGGTACATGCTATTGATCCAAAGGTCTGAGAGGACAAAAACATCACAGCCAGTGTTTGCAGGGCCTGCGTTCCTTTTTGTGTGGGATTTTAAGAACATTTAAGTTTAAAAAGAAAATCCAGAAAAGAGTTTTCTTGTCCCAATTGTATCATTGTGGACTGAGCTAAATCTAATTGTAGCTTTAGTGGAATG
Source organism: Pterophyllum scalare (assembly GCA_024447675.2). NCBI lineage: Eukaryota > Metazoa > Chordata > Actinopteri > Cichliformes > Cichlidae > Pterophyllum > Pterophyllum scalare. Next base: position 57,254 of record JAMQGT020015154.1, on the reverse strand, counting down.
CCTACTTTAATTTAGATAATCAAATAAAAAAATCTAAATGATAATATTCCACTCAGAGTCTTTATCAGATTAACATTGATTATTTGACTGTATGGAAATTGTACATCATTACCATCCAGTCTCATCCTCAGGTAAAAGCCATTGCTCAGCTTCTTCCTGTTTAGCTGGCTGGGATTGCACAGTGCTGATCATTTCTCTTTTTTTTCTCCCACCCTAACAGCAAACTGCTGCCATGAAGGGGAATAAGAGGTGGGGGTGCAGGCGGATGGCCTTACAGTGTCCTGGATTATAGACTATCTTGCCAAAAGGCTGCTGTTGGCACGGTTCCAGGGGCCACCCCAAGGCACCATCCTGTTAGTGCTCATTTTCCTTCTTATCTCCTATTTGAGCTTCACATTTCTCTAATCATAAAGTAACTTGGTCACAGGATTTAGCAATTATGAGAGGGATGACTCTCATAAATGATGATTTTTATGATAAAAGTCATAAAAGTCACCTAGATGGTCATGTTCCCTACCATTTGAGACAATCTTTAGTGAATGGAGTCCTAAAGTCTGCTGTCAGATGGGATAACATGAGGAAGGTTTCAATTTATAAGGGTTTAATAGTGATTGCATAAGAATACATATAAAACCATAAGAATAATAATAAGCAGCTGATGTCATAGCTTCACTTTAAAATTTGCATTTTTGTCACACTTACATGTTTCATATCAAATATCATCAAACAAATTTTAATATTGGACAAAGATAACTTGAGTAAAGAGTTAACACAGTTTTTTAAATGATATCCAGACCTACATGTACCTTGTATTTACCTACATTTTGATATCTTCTATGTAATAATTTGGACATAACACACTGATTAAACAGCTTTAGGTCCTGAAGACGTTTTTGAAATATCCTTGCAGGTTGAGCATGCAGAATGGCAGGTGGAAGGCAGTAAGCCTATATGTGGGTCATGTGAAAAACTAAGTTCACCACTACTGTTCTGATAGGAATTAAGAGGTTAAGTAGTGATCAAATGAACTTAATTAATTGATCATTAGCAAACCTGGCCACCTCTGTAGAAGTATAAGTTTTGGTAAGGAGTGGAGTGGTAAGTAAGCAGTGGATGTCCCAATAAATTCACCCCAATGTCTCCCCAATTCTCAGAGGAATTACAATAAACCAAGAGATACAGCTCAGACTTTACAGGCCTCAGTTAGTGTGTTAAATGTTACAGTTCAAGGCAAGACAAAAAGCAAAAAAACAAAAAAAACAAAACAAACAAATAAGTATGGCTGGTTTTGGAAGTGTTATCAGGAGAAAGCTTTTTGTCTCTAAAAAGAACATAGAAGCACAGCCCAGGTTTGCAAAGTTGCAGCTGCACAAACCACAAGACTTCTGTAACAATTTCTTTTGGACAGACAAGACTAAAGTGAAGATGTCTGACCATAATACACAATGCCATGTTTTGCAAAACCCAAACACAGCATATCAGCACTTCACACCAGCTGTCAAGAATGGTAGTGGGGGTGGGGGTTGGGGGAGGGGGTGTTTCTGCAGCTACAGAACCTGGGCACCTTGCAGTCATTGAGCCAGCCATGAAATCCTCTGTATACCAAAAGTATTCTAGAGTCAAATGTGAGGCCATCTGTCAGACAGCAAATGCTTGGCTGAAACTGGGTCATGCAAAAGGACAATTGTCTCAAGCAGAAGCAGCAAATCTGCAACAGAATGGCTTCAAAAAAGCAAACAAACAAGATGTTACAGTAGTCCAGTCGAAGTTCAGACCTCAACCTGACTGAAATGCTGTGGAGGGACATTAAGAGAGCCATGTATAAACAAATGCCCACAAACTTCAATGAACTGCAGCAGCATTGTAAAGAGGAGTGGGCCAAAATTCCTCCACAACAATGGAACAGACTGAAGAGGCTTCTAAGAGATACTCCCAAGAATGGGTTTGGTGTATTCAAGGATAAGGGCACTTGCTGGTGGAATGAGAATGTATAGGAAAGTATTCAAAGTAAAAGATTAGCAAAGAAAAGTGGGATAGTCCGGGAGAGGAAGAGAATAGACAGGAGTACTGGGAGGCTAGGTTTACAGCAAAAAGTAAGTTGTATGTGAGGCTGGGCACCAAGGCAGGAGCAAAGGACTTCTATCACTTAGCTAGGCAGAGAGATCGAGCTGGAAATGTGTTAGCAAGTGAAGAGAATGTGGATGAAAGGAGTACTTTAAGTACTTTAAGGACCTGATGAATGAAAAAAATGAGAGATGAGGATCGCTAAAGGACAATTAGGAAGTGTAGAAGATTGTTAAGGAGGAAGTGAGGACAGCTATGATGATGATGATGAAGAGTGGAAAGGTAGTTGGTCCAGTTACATACCTGTGGAGTTATGAAGATGTCTGGGACAGATGGCAGAGGGCTTTTTAGCAAGATTGCTTAGCACAATCTTGGAGAGAGAAGATGCCTGAGGAATGGAGAAGAAGTGTACTGGTATGAATTTTCAAGAACAAGGGTGGTGTGCAGAGTTGTAGTAACTAGAGGGATAAAGCTGATGAGTCATGAGGACATGGGAAAGAGTTGAAGAGAAGAGAGGTGCTGAGAAAGAGCACTACAGATACAATGTTTGCTTTGAGAGTGTTGATGGACAAGTAAAGAGAAGGTCAGAAGGAGCTTCACTGTGTCTTTTTGGATTTAGAGAAAGCATGTGATAGGGTGCCAAAAGAGGAAGTCTTGAAGAATTCATGAATGGCAGAGAAATATGTGAAGCGAAATCTGGTGTAGGAGTGACAGGTGGGTTCAAGGTGAGGGTAGATCAGGGATTGGCTTCTAGTTTGGAGTGGTGATGGACAGGTTGACAGATGAGGTCTGGCAGGAGTCTCTGTGGACTGATGTTTGCAGACGACATTGCGATCTGTAGGGAGAGTAGAGAACAGGTGGGAGAGAACCTGGAGAGGTGGAGGTATGCTCTGGAGAGAAGAGGAATGAATTTCAGTAGAAGCAAGTCAGAATGCATGTGTGTGAATGAGAGGGAAACAGGTGGAAAGATAAACATGCAAGGAGCAGAAATAGTGAAGGTAGATGAGTTTAAATACCTGGGGTCAACCATCCAAAGCAACAGGCAGTGCACAAGAAGAAGAGAGTGCAGGCAGGGTGGAGTGGGTGGAGACGAGTGCCAGGTGTGATTTGTGACAGAACGACAGCAGCAAGAGTGAAAGGGAAGGTTTACATGATGGTAGTGAGACCTGTTATGATGTGTGATTTGGAGACGGTGATACTGACAAAAGGACAAGAGGCCAAGCTGGAGGTGGGAGAGCTGAAGATGCTCAGATTTTCATTGAGAGTGACCAGAATGGACAGGATTAGGAGTGAGTGCATCAGTGGGACAGCTCAGGTTAAGTGATTTGGAGACAAAGTCAGAGCAGCAAGGCTGAGATGCTTTAGACATGTGAAGAGAAGGGATAGTGGATATAGTGGACAAAGGATGTTGAAGATGGAGAAGACCACAAAGGAGGTTCACGGATGTAGTGAAGGAGGGCATGCAGAGGGTTGGTGTGATAGTGAAGGATGCAAGGGATAGCCTCGATAGCCTTCTATTTTGTGGGTGTGCGCTTTTCCCTGCATACAACATTAATTACACATGTCTCATTAAGTGTTGCCCTGATTCTAACTTTTTATTTTCATAGAGGAAACAATATTTGAGACAAAAAAAAATTGTATCCACTTTGGACATTTAGAATATCGGAGTGTGAGTAACAGTTATCTGGAGAGGCTTTATACATGTCATACCCAGTGTAGAAAAAGTGTGGAAAAGTTTGATAATTTGATTGCTATTATATACTTTAAAGGAATATTCTTAATATTGCTCCTTTTACTTCAGTACATTATCCTGATGTCCATATACACACATACAAATTACTAAAAAGCTGTGTGATATGTTTTGTTTGGTTTAAATTATCCAGGAGTATTCTCCAACAGCTACAATATTATGCTACAGAATGAGTATTAGATTACACTACAGTTACACTACAATTTTACATTGCATACAGTACATACAGTACATGTTAATGAATCACTATATATATACAGTGCCTTGCAAAAGTATTCGGCCCCCTTGAACTTTTCAACCTTTTGCCACATTTCAGGCTTCAAACATAAAGATATAAAATTTTAATTTTTTTGTGAAGAATCAACAACAAGTGGGACACAATCGTGAAGTGGAATGAAATTTATTGGATGTGTCAAACTTTTTTAACAAATAAAAAACAGAAAAATGGGGCGTGCAATATTATTCGGCCCCTTTACTTTCAGTGCAGCAAACTGACTCCAGAAGTTCAGTGAGGATCTCTGAATGATCCAATGTTGTCCCAAATGACTGATGATGATAAATAGAATCCACCTGTGTGTAATCAAGTCTCCGTATAAATGCACCTGCTCTGTGATAGTCTCAGGGTTCTGTTCCAAGTGCAGAGAGCATCATGAAGACCAAGGAACACACCAGGCAGGTCCGAGATACTGTTGTGGAGAAGTTTAAAGCCGGATTTGGATACAAAAAGATTTCCCAAGCTTTAAACATCTCAAGGAGCACTGTGCAAGCAATCATATTGAAATGGAAGGAGTATCAGACCACTGCAAATCTACCAAGACCCGGCCGTCCCTCTAAACTTTCATCTCAAACAAGGAGAAGACTGATCAGAGATGCAGCCAAGAGGACCATGATCGCTCTGGATGAACTGCAGAGATCTACAGCTGAAGTGGGAGAGTCTGTCCATAGGACAACAATCAGTCATACACTGCACAAATCTGGCCTTCATGGAAGAGTGGCAAGAAGAAAGCCATTTCTCAAAGATATCCATAAAAAGTCTCGTTTAAAGTTTGCCACAAGCCACCTGGGAGACACACCAAACATGTGGAAGAAGGTGCTCTGGTCAGATGAAACCAAAATCAAACTGTTTGGCCACAATGCAAAACGATACATTTGGCGTAAAAGCAACACAGCTCATCACCCTGAACACACCATCCCCACTGTCAAACATGGTGGTGGCAGCATCATGGTTTGGGCCTGCTTTTCGTCAGCAGGGACAGGGAAGATGGTCAAAATTGATGGGAAGATGGATGGGGCCAAATACAGGACCATTCTGGAAGAAAACCTGTTGGAGTCTGCAAGAGACCTGAGACTGGGACGGAGATTTATCTTCCAACTAGACAATGATCCAAAACATAAAGCCAAATCTACAATGGAATGGTTCACAAATAAACGTATCCAGGTGTTGGAATGGCCAAGTCAAAGTCCAAAAAAGTTTGACACATCCAATAAATTTCATTCCACTTCACGATTGTGTCCCACTTGTTGTTGATTCTTCACAAAAAATTATAATTTTATATCTTTATGTTTGAAGCCTGAAATGTGGCAAAAGGTTGAAAAGCTCAAGGAGGCCGAATACTTTTGCAAGGCACTGTATATATATATATATATATATATATATATATATATATATATATATATATATATAGTGAATAATAAAGATAAACACTATACTAGATTATATATATAGTCTATTTGCCCCCAACTGGCTGATTTTATTTGTTGCTAACACAGACAGATTTCACTTCTCCGAGTCCATCTAGTACTCCACATGGCAGCGCCCATCCTGACTGCTCTGCGTGGCAGTGGGGTGTCACATTATTAACAACCTGCAGTGGTCCGATAACACTGTGGCAATAGATTAGAGGGGGCAGAGCTGGCTGTTCTTCCTGAGGAGGTTGAGGTAATTTAATGCTGCCTGTCTTAATCCCAAAGAAGCCCATCTGTTCCCTGCATATAGGTGTGTATAATATTTAGGATATATAAAGTTCTAAAAGTTTGGAGCTACATGTCATTGGTTCAGAGTTTTATTTATATATATTTGAGGCAGAATTAACAGTAATAACGTGGAAACGTAGTCATTATAGTAGGTATTTAATCATTGTATGGTTTTAGTTTCAAACTGATAGAAAATATCTCGTCCCACACAAGCCTCTGCACTGCCTACCTTTTTGCTCCCTTATCTGTTAGTAGCAAATACCCAACTCAAAGATCCAGTGAACAGCATGCAAAGTAATGTAGTGGTAGTCATTTTTTGTCATTAGCATTTTTTTTTCCTGAAACGCTTTAGGGAGCATGTACAGTTACCGCACTGCTACAAGTCCATATATGACAGGATATTATTCATTCCCAGTCACAGCGTGTGAAGGCCACCCGAAGAGTGCTTTTATGCCCACAAAATGCACTTTACTTGCAGTTGTTGCACATTTCGTCATCGGTATTCAGACTTAAGTGTATCCCACAATTCCCTGCTAATGCAGCACCAACTGTGCCCATCACCTCACCTGTCTGGCTTTTGGTGGAGGTACCCCTGTAGGCTGCTTTTAGCACCCTCATTAATCAGTGCAAATGAAGGTGGTGTTTATGACATGTTGAATTCAGCATGAATATTACTGTTACTGAATTTATTAAGATGTGAAGTATTTGCTTGATGGCAGGATAAAAACAGGTATCTAGCGCTTTACTGTGGTGAGAAATAACAAATGTCATATTTCATTCATCAAAGACTCTGAGAAATATGTTTTATTCTTTAAGATTTTTATCCCACAAAAACCATCACAAATAATATCATCCTAGCGCCTGAAAGTGTGATTCCTACCGCTATCTCATTGGGGCTCTAACAACATATCACTGATATATATTAATGACTTAAACTTAAAACACAGCTTTATTGCTGGTTATTCACAAAGCACAAGGAAACATGGAGAGGCTTTACAGGAGCAAATAATCAAACTGAGGGCTTAAATACACACAAAAGGCAATTACAGAGAAAGGACACAGCTGTGGAAAACAGGACACAGGAAACAGGAAATAACTAGACATGACAGAAATGCAGAGTTGACACACGGGGAAGGCATGAAAAACTGAAACAAGGAACAAAATACACACAACTAACCAGAACCCTTACAGCAAAAAAGGCTAGAGAACATAACCACAAGAAACTGTTGTGGAAATAACTCTGAAAGGATACAGAACTCAGAATCACTGAGATGTGACCAAAACAGAATTAAACAGTCCAAAACACAAAACCCTGGGTCTGGAAAACCCAGGATCACAACAGTACAGTCTGTGCCCCAGGTGTGCTCTTCTGATAAACCTCCACATGCTTGATGTCTTGACAGGAACTTGCCAAAAAACAAAAGTGTTACAACACACTTTCAGTTGGAGAAGGGTTTTTTTTTTCTGGGAAAATCACCACAGATTGTTGCATTTACACAGTAGTACATAATACAAATATAGGTGTTAAAAAACAAGAACACAGGCCTATTGATATGACAGATTGTACAAACATGCAATTCACAGGGGAAAGATTTCAAAAGAAAACAAATATTGTAGCAGGATATTGTCAGGTTATCTAGTTATCTGGTTAACTGTCAGGATTTGTTTAAAAGTACCCATAAATCAAATTATCTAACAATAGTGAGTGAATGATGATTCTTAGCGGATTACGCTATATTAGCAAATCCTGGGGAGAATGATTTAAGGAAATATGAATGCAGCCTAAAAAGGAGGCTGATATGCCAGATTTGTGAAACTGCACTTAGGCACAGCAGTCCTATAGCAAAATCCTACTATCAGCATACATACTGCAAAATACTGGAAATACAATTAAATCAGCAAACTGTGAACAGCAGGCTAGCCATATTCATCTAAATAGGTGTTTTACCGTGCTAAGATTTGTGGATTAGCATGAAACATGCAGAACAGTTTTAGTAGGTATGAGGCTGGAAAACAAATCATTGTACAAAATAAAACTTAGACTATGTGATGGTTCCATATTATAACCCATGTCTCAGTACAAATGCAGAGAAAAAGCTGATTAGGGTGAGTTCATGAGCTTCATACTGATCTGCCTACCTGTGATTAGGCTTTAGTTAGATTTAGGAAACATAAGTTAAGGCAGAGTCATATTTTAAGGAAAAATAGTTTTGTGTGTACCTTCGCAGATGGCTGTAGTTTTCATTTGAGCACTGCATGAGACATGGTATGCTGGATATTCAGAATTCTGGTGAATTTTTATGAACTAATTTAGACCTTTTCTGTATCTGTTTATGGTGGAAACACAGTGAGGCTCTCATCTATTTTATATTACTTTCAAATAATTATTCTCAACTGTTCTTATTAAATATTATCCCTGCTGAGTCAACAGTCTTATGTACTCATATGGGCTCGTCTGGGTCTCGATGTGAAGGTCAGAATACTTTTGTTGCCTTTTGTCTGGAGGAAGTAACCTGCTTAATGTGCATGTGGCAACTGCTCACATCGATGATAAAATTATATGTTGCAGATTTATCAACACCTGGTGCCCCCCTCCCTCCTCTTTTTTTTTTTTTTAGCTCTAATCTGTTTCAGCAGGATATCTGCTCATGTTCAAAACATTCAGAGCATGTCAAGCATATCAGTGATGATTTTAAGGACTTGAATAAGTCTCAGCTGTTGCTGAGTTATTGAATCTGTTATCAGACTTATTGAGTCTGAGACAAAGCAAGGTCTCAGCAAACATGGTTTAAACTGTATGAGGCCAAAAACCGAAGCGTAAGACGGATGGATGTTAAAGTTGTTTCTATATAAAACAGAGATTGGGTTAGACAGTCTCTGTAAGATGTTTCTCGCTTTGTAACAGAAATATCAAATTATTGAAAAGAAGGAATTTAGACAAAGATAACCAGAGTAAAAACAAAATTACTTCATTTATTAAGAGAAAAGTGATCCAAACCTACCTGGCCCTTTGTGAAATACTAACAGCTCACTAGATCTAATAACTGGTGGTGTCACCTTTGGCAGCACGAACTGCAGTCAAGTGTTCATGATAACTGGCACTGAGTCACATCACTGTGGAGAAATTTTGGCCCACTCTTCTTTGCAGAATTGTTTTATTTCAGCCACACACAAGAATGAACAGCCTGTTTAAGGTCATTACTAAGCATTTAAATCGGATTTAAGTCCAGACTTTAACTAACCCCCTCCAAAACCTTCATTTTTAAAAAAAAATTTTTTTTCAGAGGTGGACTTGCTGGTGTGTTTTGGATCATTGTCCTGCTGCAAAACCCAAGCTTAATCTAAAGGTCATAAACTGATTCTCCTTCAGGCTTTTCTGGTAGAGAGTGGAATTCATGGGTCCAAGTTCAAGTCCACTTCAGGTTTTTGGGGATCAGGAAGTTTTCTGGCAAATGTGAGATGAGCCTTTGTGTTCTTTTTGGAGCTTTTCTGGGTTCTTTTGTTACCTCCTGGATGACTCATCAACGAGCTCTTGGAGCTCCTGGGAAGGTTCACCACTGTTCCAAGTTTTTTCCATTTGTGGATAACAGCGCTCACTGTGGTTCGCTGGAGTACAAAAGCCTTAGAAATAGCTTTGCAATCCTTTCCAGACGGTTAGATGTCAATGACTTCTTTTAGCCTTCATCTTTTAGCCTTCTTCACTTTGTCAGACAGGTTCTGTTTTGTGATTTCTTGATTCAACAAGTCTGGCAGTAACCAGGCTGTTGTGTGGCTGGTGAAATTGAACTCAGCTTTCCAAAAAATGTGGTTAATGATTTATGTGGTTGTGATTTAACAAGGGGGATGGGGAGTGGGGGTGGGGTGGGGGTGTACTTTTTCACATAGGCCCAGGTAGGTTTGGATAGCTTTTTTCCTATAATAAATGAAGTCATCATTTAAAAACTACATTTTGGATTTATTCGGGTTATCTTTGTCTAATATTAAATTTTTTTTTAATGTTGTGAAACATGTACTGTAAGCGTGAGAAATATACAAAAAACTAAGACATCAGGAAGGGGGTGGATACTTTTTCACAGCACTGTATGCACCTACACGTACACCTTTTGTTATTGTGTATGCAGTTTCTTCAAGTGCGGCTGCAGTGTACCAAGCAAGGTGGACTAGTCCTGCTTTAACAGCTGAAAAACAATTATCCGTTTCTGTTTATGAATTTCCAATTCTGTACAGACCAATTCTTTATTCTTTCAGATAGTAGTATAAGAGTAAACGTCTCTTGTTGTGTTTTTCTTCAAAACGTCACAAACTCCTGCTAGCAGAATGTTATCATGATGACGCTAAGGTGGCAGCGATTGAACAAGAACCTCAAGATCTCTGTCTTCTGCTGTATTGTGAATGCAGAGGTGCATGTAAAATCATGGTCATAGATACAAGAAATCACTATTAACTGTGTTAAACCCACAGTCTTGTGAGTCGTACCCTTTTTACCAGCCACAAACACCTGTACGTGCATCATTTTCACTCCAGGATGTCATACCACTTCCTGCTGTGTCATGGTAGTAAACATAAACATTAGTTCTTTAAAATTTGAACAAACAACCAATGCTTTCGATCTCTGGAGAGGACACTTTGCTTTTCATGTTCTTCTTGACAGAAGAGGATTTCTTCCAAATGCAGAAGTGAATCTGGAACAAGATCAGAGACAGACTGAAATCCTCAGTGGATCTGACTGGCACGCTGATAGAGAAATCATTTGATACAAAAAAAAAAAAATTGCAACATTCTGCATCCTTGATGTAGTGTAGTGACAGAGCCACCATCCCACCTGATGCCTGAATAATGACTGTCAGAAATTAAACAAAGAGAGCGTCCTTGTGCCTCGCAGTTAAATAGGACCACTTGTACTGTTGGAAACATGTTTCCTAGTTGCGTGCCAAATTTCTGACTACATGTGGCAAAATAGCTTACAGTGCAGAAGAATCCTCCAAGGACTTCAGTCCTCAGTAAACATGCTGCTGCGCCATCTGATCTCCTTTTGTGGCTCATATTTTTTGCATCTACATAAGGAGGGAAAGGCATTTGCGTGTAAAACTGCTGCACAGTAAAACACTGTACGATCAAAAGCACTAAACATAAAGAATCAGCTGCATCACGGTGGACATTTTTATGTCTGGAAAAAAATGCAAATGAATTGTTTTATTTCTTCCCACACCTTCCCCGGTGCTCATGATTAATGGGACAGACATCGCCTTTCGGATGGAGAACTTCCTTGACAAAATGTATAAACACTGAGGCCTGTTTTACATTCTCTTCCTGGCTGCAGCTGGCTATCAGTGGAAGTGCAGGAAAATCATTTGTCTCCATGCAAAATGGCCTAATCAAAACTAGAGATAAAAACACAGTAATTCGAGGGAAAAAAAAATATCCCCGGTATCATGGGAACATGATTTGTCTTCTGCCAAATGGACTACCCATTTCATTCTATTGTAGGCATCATGCATCCTTATTCATGATTAATGAAAGAGGCATCTCATCTTGGACATCAGTAATCAGAGCTCCTTTACATTCTGTCCACCTTGCTGTCAGTTACCGTGCGTGGAGGTGAGCGGACAACATTTGACTGCATGCAAAATGGTCGGAGAGTTTTCATGTGAGAGTGAACGTTTTCACAGGAGACTGTAACTGTGCCGACCTCTACCTCTGAGTTTGGTTTTACTATGCAAGGAGCTCATCAAATCTGAAAATCATTAGCTGGCTGATACTGAGTTAGAGAGAGGGCAAATGATTTGTGCAAAAAGTGCACCTGCACCTCTGGATTTTTTATTTTTTTTTGTCTTCATTACCATATTGATGTTTTATTCTTTCTGTGCCGTGACTCTACAGCAGAGTGAAGAAAATGATTTGAAGTAAATACTGACCTATATTTGTTGTGCTCACCAACAGAAGAATCAGATAAAGCATCCAGTCAGAGGGAAATAACTCTTTTAAATAGCAATTATTTAACCTTAAATACAGATGCAATTTGGCCTCAATCAGGGAGTTAAAGAGATTTCATGGAAGCAGTGGCTCTGTTCTAGTGGCGTCCCACAAAATTAAAAACTGTAATACCTGTTTTGTTCAACAAACTGAAATCTTCAAACACGTTTCAGCATATAAAGACATCAGAAGGTGGCTTCCTTTAGGCCCACAATATTTGTCAAATTGAAATTACAGCAGACCACAATACGCACAGGCAATATCTTTGATTAAAAAGAACCCTCACTATTTGTGTGTATATGTGATTTTGGTATCTGGGTAAAAGGGTACCTGACTAAATGTGTCCACTGTCCTCGTCCAGTCCTGCTGCCTGTCGTTTAGTTTTTCAGTACAACATCACTTCAGGATACATTGTCTTTTTTTTTTTTTTTGGTATAATCACTTCTCATTTGCTTATGCTGGTACGGAGATACGTAATGAAAATGCATATGAAATATAGTTTAGTGAAGCCCGCACTTGTTATCAAAAACAGTTCCTAAAGTTATCTTTGTTGTTGCTAAGATATTTACAATTTAAATGTGTGGTTATGCAGGTCAACTATGTCTCTATGGGAGTGAAAGCCACAGAGAAATGATTCTCTGTGTTCTCCTAGAATAACAAGTTCTAGTAGATTAACACTAGCAGGGTGGCTGGATGTGTACAGCAGCCCCATCGGACTTCACCAATTCTTGTGTGGCCGGCCACAGGGGTGGCCAGGCTTTAGTCCACCGTGGCCACTGAGCAGAGCGGGTGGTGCGTGACAATTATTTTGCTATGGCCCCAAAAATTTTAATGCATTGTGACAGTGACCGAAAATGTCTCTTTCGATTGCCTTACATCGTTTTAATTGACAAAAAACCAACAACAACAAAACAAGCATCCTGACCTCATGTGCAACCTTCAAGCTGTTCCACTGAACAGACTGGTCTTCCAGCTCTCATCCAGAGATGAGATGATCCTCACCATGAAAGTCAACTCAGTTCTTGATGTTTGTTCATTGAGCAAGTTAGAGATGGAAGCACCATGTGCACATGCTTCCAAGGAGCAATCGAAACCTAATAGAAGCACTGGAAGTTGCGCAGCATTACAAAAGGGAATGATTTTGTAGCAGAAATTTTCACTGTGAATAACCTTTTAAATTTGCAGATATAAATCTTCAGTGGAACTGCCAGGATTTAATAAAATAAAAAATAGCTTTTAAAAGTCGTTGCACTCACTAAGATGGTAAAGGTTGTGTATTAATAAATGCAAAACATAAAGATGTGAAATAGAAACTAAATCATGACCTAGGTGAAGCAGAAGTCTGTGTCATGGCAATAGCTACAAGAAAAAGCAACAGATTTTCTCATGTTTGCCTTACACTCAGCATGACTTTGAAACTAATGGATTTCAATAGGAAATAAAGGAGTCTTCAGGGGGGTAACATTGCCCTGGCAACTAAGAAAAAAGAGCTTTGAGAAAAGTGGCGACTGCACTTTAAACCTAAACTAACTGAACAGTGAATGAAAATGGTGTAAAAGTAATACCAAAGAAATTATTAAAATCAAGTTCCAGCTGCAGGACTCCAGCTGTGGTCTTTGTTCTAAGGATAAAATTGCTCATGCCCAATATAATTGCTGTAGTTCCATCAGCTTTTTTTCACTCATTTGAAGTTTGCTTGGCTGTGTTTCATCTGTGACGGAAAAGCTTTTAATAGTTCACCCTTTATACCAGTCTGTTTTCTTGATACTTTGTATTGGTCCATGAATTTAACCTTTAAACCCATGTCTACACAATCTTTCAGCCTATATTACAGCTTGGACATAAATAGTGGATTTGAAATCTTAGTGGCTTGCTGGGTGATTCATTACAAACTCATTCTATACATGTAAACATTCAAAACTGTCAGAGCCTTATTTAAAATTCCAGTAGAGATGCCAAAGTATCCAACGATACCAAACTTGGGGGGGGGTTTTAGAGAAAGTGCACATTTGATTGACTAGTACAACCATAAAAAAAGCACAAGAGTTTTAAATATTTCACTGAGTAAACATCATACATAGCTGGAAGCTGGAACAAGGTGGTAAAAAATATATACAATATCATCAGACAGTGGGGCTCAGGGTGGTTGGAACCAAGCTGGAGGGAAAGGGGGTGGTAGGGGTGGGGGTGTGTTAAGGCATTTAAAATGGTAAGCCTGAGCTGTGGGAGTTGCTTGGAAACATAGTGTGAAGATTCATCTCAAACTGCACTGCTCCGTGCTTGTACTTGGTGACATCACCCTGAAGTGAAAAAGGCAGCCTCACAGGGAGTTAACACACCAGAGAAACTTTACTGCTTCAGGCAACTGCAGGTACATGGAGGGCTGTGAAGGACGTGACGAATGAGAGTCTGCAGTAATCAGTGGAAATGCAATGAGAGAGTGAAAGTGAGTGGATAATGTAATTTTGCAGCAATAAAATTAGATATATAATCAGCTGCTGAGTCAGGACAAATGAGTAAAGGTTTATTGCAGTTGTGTTAATAAAAGTAAAGCTGATTTCAACAAGGGCATAAAAGAAGCAGGCAATGATGTAAATGGAGAGGATGTGTGCTGCTTTGTAACAGTGAAGCACATCCCTGTCTGCAAAGGAACAAGAAAGAAAGTGTTTATTTCCACACATTCAGCCATGCAGTAGTGAGATGTGTTATTTATTTAACGTCCACACGTCCTAGTTACTGTGAGAGAGTGTGACAGATACAGTGACCTTCAGTCAAATGCTGTGACATGCCCGCAGGTGGAGTGTCATGTAAAATCTGAGACTGTTTTAGGAGAGTAGTTGGGGTTTTAGACAGAAAAAACTAAATCAGAATGAGTGTTAAAGTAAACCAAAATCTGAAAACCAAGTCATTTTTTTTCAAACATATGGGCACTGAGGTTATGAAAGTTATGAAACTTGAAGACCGCAGGCCTAAATAATAAGACCAAGACTGGTGTTTTCATATCATGTTATTATTTTTCAACAAATCCCAGGACTTTCTGACTTTACTACCCTGCCTTTGGCAGTGGATTTAACCTGCTGATCCTTCCTGAAAACAGTGGAACAGATAAAGGAATGTTTTCAGGTAACATGCGCTTTCTATTACAGATTTATATTTGACAAGGGATCCTGCTCTCATAGCTCTTCATTAAATGAAAAGCCAGCAGTCAGTTAGCCAGTCACATAGACTTTGGCTCAGTTGTCAGACAGCCAGAAGAGACTTCGTTAATAGTATCAGTTACATTTTACTCGACAAACCTGTATGTTGGCACGGCTAAAACTGATAGATTTGCATGGATAAGACTGGTTAGGGGAAGTATAAGTCCCTCCCCCGCAGAAATCCATTAGGGTGGACTCAACATCAGAGTTTTGATTGAAACATAATATAACAATTTGAATAACAAATAATGAGAAACCAAGAGGGTTGAGAAGAAAACTGATAGTTTAATTTTGTGCATCCTTTTTGCATGAATAAAATAAAATAGATAAACTGTGTTAAGGGTTCAATTTGAGAGGTGTGGGTAGGTGAATTTTGTTATAATTGGAGAGAGCAAGGCTATTTGTTTCCCCTTTTCCAGTTTATATGCTAATCTAAGCTAATTCACTCATATTGATGGCACATAAATGAGTAACATCACTCTTCAATTTGGTATTCATTTGACAAACAGTGAATAAGGATATATCCCGAAACTTATGTATCAGTAAATTCCAGCTGGGAAATGAAGCCCGGGCTTGTCTGTAGCATATCACTGCAAAACGCAGGTTCACAGACAATTTTATTATAATTTCTTTTAGTAGATTTAAACCCCTTTTTGCTTTGGGCTTTCAATTGGAATGGAAACAGTCTACAAAAACAACAATAAAAAACTGGAGTAAACAAATGACAGAGAACAAATGCTAACTATATATATCTTTGGATACAAAAGGCTTTTTTATTACTGTTGTGAGCATGCTTATCACATATACAAATTAGGACATGTAAACATCAATAAATGCATGCACCCCATTCCTTTTTAAAAATAGTTATTGCTGTTGGGCAAACAATATTCTCACCTTCAATATGTCAGCAGTTAGATAAACAGCTGCATTTTAAATGTGATCACTGTTTAGTCCGCTAAATTTTAAAAGGGTGTCAAGGCTCATCAAACATCTCCAACCCTCTGAGAGTCACAGAAACCCTCAGCTGAATGTGCGGTATGTTTTCCAACCCACATATTATATTTTTAAAGGCAATTAACATGGTTGCAGACTTTAAAACAAAAAGAAATGATGAATGGTTATATAGTATGTGGTTTTTTTTTCTTTATACAAGCCTACAAGCCCAGTCCAGCTAAATTAATTAATCTAACGACGTACGCAGTGCTTCATTCACATGTGTGAACTGACCTCAAAAACATTTCTCAGCTTATTCAAATCATGTCAAAAGACTTTGCCCTCGCTGTTCAATCCCTCAGCAGCCCTGGAATCCTCTTTATCTGCCAGTGCAAGAAACATAACCATACCTCCCCTTTTATTAAAATGGAGCGCTGAGCTGAAAGTCAATAACTGTGAAAATGAAATACTCTCCATCAAAGGCAGAGACCAGAGCATGAAGACTCATAGATGTGATGCCATCAAATGTAAAATCTGGACTTTTTTCATTTTTTATTCTCTGAGACGTATTATTAGTTATAAAGCAGAAATTTCACAGAAAATCCCTCCGGATTTTCTTCTTGGTTGCTTTAAACATCTCTTCTCATTCATCCCGTCTGGTGCAGTTTCAGATGTTGAATGTTGATGATAGAGGAGGTTTTCTTACAGTTAGGTTTGTTATAATGTTGTTCACGTTAAAAAAAAAAATCTAGCTGGCAGGTCCTTTATTTGTTTCTAAAGCCCTTTTCAGACATTTGCTATGTATCATCACTGGCTGTACGTGTAAAGGCTTTTTGTCATTCGGACGGAGTTTCCCACGTTATAAATGCTCTTCTTTTGGCCACATTTAGACCAGCTTCAACTCTGCATGAAGAAACGCTGCCCCATCATTCATTTGGAAGAGGGCACTCTGGTTACACAGTGGGAACACACTGACTCACTTGAAGTCCAGCATCAGTCAGCAAAAAAGTTTCCCTACTACCATTTGGCAAGGTGCTGTGTTTCTAAAGTGAAAGCTGTATTTCCAAAAAATATATAATATAATATAACGAGACAGTGGGTACAGTATATAACTGATGTTCCCACTACAAAAATAATAAACAAAGTAATTACAATAGGGCCTTCGCACATTTCGTGCTCGGGCCCTAATTAAATTGTAGCTACACCTGCCTTCTATATATAGTCGGTATTGCCACATTGGGCATTTTCCACATGCTGCTGGGCTAGCTTTGTTTAATTTAGCAGGTAAAAACTGGCACGCTGTAAGATAAGCCACTCTTGTACTATCACTGTGGTTTCAACCTACTAAAAGTCAGACAGTATTTTTAAATTTAAAGGGACAAGTGGCAGCCTTGCAGGAGAGCTGCAGGGAGAACTGTGAGCCAAAAGGTGCATGCCAGTGTTCTATAAACAAAGGGTAGTTACTAGAGTCTGGTCCACTAATCAAGATGATCAACAGTTGCAGCAGTGGTGGTGACACGCAACCCCACCCATCCACAGCCCAGAGCAACAATTGGTTAAAAAAAAAAAAAAAGAAAAAGAAAAGAAAACCTTATTCTTGAAACAGAAGATGCAGCAGGAAGAAATCAACTAAACAAAAGAAAGAAAAGAGGAAGGCCTTGAAGCTTGACTGCCACCATTGGAAAAATAAGAACTATTTGCATATTTTACTGAATATATCTTCATATTTAAGGTAAAACAACTTCTTCTTTTTTTTACACTGAAGCATTACATTTGGTGTATTATATTATGTATATGTGTGCAAGTGTTGAGAAGTAATGTCAGTAAAGACAAAGCAATAGAAGAGACACCTCTCCATGGCATGCCCAGCCTTTCGCCCTATAGCAGCTTAATTTTTTTATCCTCTTTGAAAAGATTACACATTCACTCAGTTTCGACTTCTGCCAAGTATGTGAGATAGCCTTTGTGACTTTTTCTAATGTAAAAACAACTCTGACATAGTGATCACAGCACTTCTGAGTTAACTTCAACTGAGGCTTGGTTCAACTCAGCGAGCTCTCAGCTCAGCAGATGCCTTTCTCAACTATATAATACACAGGAGTTTGAAAACTGCAGAATTTTGATTTCTAAAATTGTGGCAGAGGTAAGCCGGAGAGAAAAAAACAATTTCCACGGAACACAAACTGAAAACACTTTACTGTAACTACACCCTGCAAAGTTGATGACTTCTCAGAACTGAAGATTAGGCGGGGTGTGGGTGTGTGTGTGTGTGGGGGGGGGGGCACAGCTAGTGCACTTTTTTCCCTCTCTACTGTTTACCACTCCATCTCTCTCCCACCCTCTCTTTCTCTCTCTCTCTCTCTCTCTCTTCCTAACCCTCCTGCAGCTTCTGAAGTGTGAACAGACGCTTTGCTGTCTCAGCTTGGCAATCTTTGATCAACGCAGGGTTGCCAGCCTTCAGTCGGACAAGGTCAGAGAGACGAGATGACGGTCGGTGTGTTGTCAAAAGCGGGGAGTCGCCACCTGTTTGGGAATAAATTCTGCTCACTCTCCCATCCACCTGGACCCCTAATGCCAAAGAGCTTCAAACTGAGTGGAGTCAACAGTCTGTTTTATAGAAGTAGGCCTGTTCATTGATATGTCCATTAGACGTGTCCCCAGGTATCCTTGTCAAACTCACTGCCTTTGACAATAACCAACCTTGGGCTCTATGCAAATCTGTGCTGCGCTGTGAGTTACTGAGTCCCAAACAGCAGACCAGATCACTTCTAAGCCTGCCTGTGCATTGGTCTGTGTCAGTGCAGCTGATAAACGGCTGTACAGTTTGCTTTTCTGCTCCGATAGCAAGAATGAAATCAACAGGCAAGCTGTGTCGCTACACGGTCTTTTTTCAGGCAGTCTTCAATCCAATCCTCTTTGCTTCCCTCCAGGGTGGAATTTGAATGACCTGATCAATTTCTAATCAGGAAAGACCCGCAGCCTTTCTCTCCTTGTAATGGAGTTTCCCACAAACCATCTATATGGTGGGCTCACTCAGAAATTGTTAAGAGCAAAGGGCAGGTTGCAAATTTTCTGGGGTTCATTGTTCTGATATCTTTCTCACCCTGCATTTGCGATGAATGTACTTTATCACCATGGATCTGCTGTTGCCTAAATATAGAGATATTTGTAGAATCCTAAACACTGCTGCACATCACAATGAAGCCCGGGCCCTGTATAAAGACAGAGGTGGCCTTTTCATGTTGAAAATGAAACCCCAGGAGGTTGCCTGCTTTTTCTGTCGAGAAAAGACGAGCTAAAAAAAAAAAGACTTAATGATATTCTGGGAATTTTATCACCAGCATGTTTCTGAATAACTCTATAGGCTCCATAATATGTTGAACATGGTTTATCTTAGTGACTCCCAACCATTTTTAGCATACAGTCCTCTCAGAGCAGTTTCAGTTTGCTGTCACTAACACTGCTTGTCAAGCTGTAAATGTGTTTTAATTTTAGCACAGGGCTGAGATTAGATTTTCTCAAAATAATTATCATTTAGGTAACAACAGTGATATTAACGCAATATCTTTAGATTGAAAAGAATACTATCAGTGAAATTCTTGTTTATTTTTGTTTTAATTTTTGTCTCCTTTTTGCTGGGCTGGATTATCCAGCGTGCATTTTAGGCAAGGGGCCCAGAGGAAAACGCACACCAGGGGCTCCTTCTGACAGGGATGTATTCTGAAACCATATCTTATAAAATATAATAATATATGGTTATGTAAAAAGAAAGTTTCATAGGACTGAAAAACTAAGTAATAATAATTCAGTATGGTGTAGAACCCCCTTTAGCAGCACTAATTTAATCTGTTTGACTTCATCAGGCCATTGTTGGGTAGGGGTTTTGGCTCACTCTTCTTTGCAATGTTGCTTCAGTTCATTGAGGTTTGTGGGCATTTGTTTATTAACAGCTCTCTTATGGTCTCACCACAGCATTTCAATCAGGTTGAGGTCTAGACTTTGACTGGGCCATTGCAACGCCTTGACTGCTTTCTTTTTCAGTCATTCAGTTGGGATCATTGACATGTTGCATGACCAATTCTGGTCAACCTTTAGCTATCAGAAAGATGGCCTTACATTTGACTCTAGAGCACTTTGGTATACAGAGGAGTTCATGACTGCAAGGTGCCCAGGTCCTGTGGCTCCAAAACAAACCTGAATCATCACCCCTCTACCATGGCTTGACAACTGGTAAGAGATATTTGTGCTTATATGCTGTTTGGTTGTCACCAAAGATGGTGCTGTGCATTATGGCCAAACATCTCCACCTTATTCTTGTCTGTCCAAAGAGCACTGTTCCAGAAGTCTTGTGGTTTCTTCAGATGCAACTTTGCAAACCTAAACTTTGCTGCTTGTTCTTTTAACGGGAGAGCAAGGTTTCTTGTGGCAGCCCTTGCAAACAAGCCATACTTGTTCAGTTTTCCCTTAATTGTACTGTCAGTAACTTTAACATTTAGCATGCTGACCGAGGCCTGTAGAGTCAGATTTATCTCAAGTTTTATTCATTTTCTCTGAGCATTGCATAGTCTGATCTTAGGGTAAAGGGTCGTGCAGTCATGGTAAGATTGTGGCATTGTGTTACTACACACCTGAATGCTCCAGACCAGCAAGCTGCCAAAACTTCTGTTTTATACAGGTACTCACTCTTGCTGATGATCAATTACTCAAGTGCATTTGATTAGCAACACCTGGCTGCTACTTACCCTCTTAATTCCTATGGATGCAGTAAGGTTGTATAGTTTTTCACAGGACTCTATGCATATACATATATTTATATATATTTTTATCATAACAAAATGACAGCGTTTCTAGAATACAGTAGTCTATATTTCACTTGCCCCTTTCACCCCGCTGCTGAGGCTACTAGTATCTCCCTCAGTCAGCTAGTTATCACAGATACAGCACTTCCAACAAGAATGAAACAAGCAGAAGTGTGCTTAGGAAATGACAGATGAAAACAGAAAAAAGGAGAGGAGGTCAGAAAATTGCCACTTTCCATTTGTTTTGGTTCAGCAAGAAAACATGCAGACTTATCCAGGGTTAGCTATAGCAACAATTACAGTGGATTCATGACCAGAATGTGTGGTTGGAGCTAAATGAACAAGTCAGGCTGTTCTCATTAGTGGAGGACCTGCCTCTTGCTGAAGAAACAACAAACCACTAATGTTGTACTAATGATGTAATGATATACTGATCTGTTGTCTCCCTAATAAGAAAGTATATAAATTCACCCTCCCCAGAGAATATTCCTGCTTTGCCTGCATTTTTTTCATGAAGAAAAAACATGTTTATTACTTTTCTAATTGGATACTTCCCAAACATGTACATGATCACAGTAAAAACTCTCTGAGTGCTATGTGCATATAAATTCTTACTTCAACACTTATCCACACCTTAGAACAAGTGAAACAAATAGAGGGACATAAGTGGCTCTGGCAAGAGACATTGAAAGGAAGAACAGGAGAAGGGGATTGTCAGGGGGCAGACAAACATTGAGAAAGACAGTAATAACAGGTGTGTGTGTAAGGACACTTACGATAAATATAGTATTATCCATCCATCCATCCATTCTCTTCTGCTTATGTGAGGCTGGGTCACAGGAGCAGCAGCCGAAGCAGAGAAACCCAGACCTTCCACTCCGTAGCCACCTCCTCCAGCTCATCCGGGGGAACACCGAGGCATTCCCAGGCCAGCTGAGAGATATAGTCTGTATAGCATATAGTATCCCGGTAGTACAGGGCTAGAACATCTCACTCAAAAGGCACCCAGGAGGCATCCTAGTCAGATGCCTAGACCACCTCAACTGGCTCCCTTCAATGTGCAGGAGTAGCAGCTCTACTCTGAGCTCCTTTCAAATCACTGAACTCTTCACCTTGGAAGAAGCCAGGCACCCTTGGGAGAAAGCTCATTTCTGCCACTTGTGTCTGAAATCTTGTACTTTCAGTTACTACCCAAAGCTCGTGACCATAAGTGACAGTCGGAACATAGATTGACCAGTAATCGACAGCTTCACTTTTATATTTAGATCCATCTATCTTTCAGTCTCTCACTCCCTCTTGTGAACAAGACCCTGAGATACTTAAACACCTCCACTTAGGGCAGAAAATCACCCCTTACTCTGAGTTGACACACCACCATTTTCCAGCTGAGGACCATGGTCTTAGACTTGGAGGTGCTAATTCTCATACCCATTGCTTCACACACTGCGAATTGTTCCAGTATAAGCTGGAGGCCACCATTTGTTGAAGCCAACAGGACCACGTCATCTGTAAAAAACAGTGAGATGAAATTTTGAGGCCACTGAGGTGGAAGTCTTCTGCCACTTGGCTACGCCTAGAAATTCTTTCCATAAAAATTATGAACAGAATCTGTGACAAAGGGCAGCCCTGGAAGAGTCCAACACCCATGAGAAACAAGTCTGAATTATTGCTGGCAATGCAGACCAAGCTCTCACAGGGAGGGACCCGGAACAATGGGCCAGACACCCCATACTCCTGCAGAACCTCCCACAGAATACTGAGGGACACAGTTGAATACCTTCTCCAGATCCAGAAAGTAGCATGTAGACTGGATTGGCAAACTCCCACGTGCACTCAGATGTCCTTAAGAGGATAAAGAGCTGGTCCAGCATTCCGTGAACAGGACAAAAACCACATTGTTCCTCCTGAATCTGAGGTTCAACTAATGGACAGACTCCTTTCCAGTACCCTGGCATAGGCCTTCCCGCAGAGGTTGAGGAGTGTGAGTCATTTATAGTTGGAGCAACCCTCTGGTCCCCCTTCTGGAAAATTGGAACCGCCGACCAAGTTTTCCAATCGAGTGGCACCACCCCACATCTCCACGCGATGTTGCAGAGGCATGTCAAACAAGACAGTCCCACAACATCCAGAGTCTTCAGGAACTTGGGGCAAATCTCATCCACCCTGGGGACCCTGCAACCAAGGAGTTGTTTGTTGCAGCGACTGCCCGAGCTGCATTCTACTTGGACTGCTGATACCCGTCAGCCGCCTCCAAAGTCCGGCAGGCTAACCAAACATGATAGGACTTCTTCTTTAGCTTGATGACTGCCTTCAAGTCTGGTGTCCACCATCTGGTTTAGAGATTACCACCATGGCAGGCACCAACCACCTTGCAACCACAGCTCTATGCAGCAGCCTCAACAATGGTGGTGCAGAACAGGGTCCATTTTGACTCAATGTGCTCAGCTTCCCTTAGAATGCTGTTGAACTTCTGCCAGAGGTGGGAGTTGAAGATCTAGCAGGCTGGGGTCTCTGCCAGGCATTCCCAGCACACCCTCACTATACGTTTAGGTGCACCAGGTCTGTCCTGCATCCTCCACCACCACCTGATCAAATCACCACAAGGTGGTGATCAGCTGACAGCTCAGCTCCTCCTAACTATGCTGTGGTCACATAGACTGTATATAAATGCTGGAAGCAGCCCATGTGACATGCAGCCCTTGATCTTGGACTCTTCATTATTTCAAAGTCTTAGCATTACTGTTAACATGGCTGCCATGTTATTTATTTAATTTAATTTATTTTTAAAAATGTATACAGCTGAAATGCAAAGACATGTATCAGCTAATTAGCACTAAGTGAGAAACTACAAAAAATGCTAGAATTTCACTCACCAAAAGTGGCATTACACATAGCAAGCCATATTATTTCTTAAGATTAATTAAGATGCTCCACAAGGCACCAATAGCACAAACGTGGTTGACAGACAACAAACTGTTCCAGCCTCAAATAGCCTGCTGCAGTTTTTGGCTCTTCTGTGTTTGCTTTATTTTTCAGCCACTCATGTGGTAGTAGCAAAGTCCTTTGACAAGCAAGTCTTGCTGTTGGTAACACCCTTTAGGTGGTATTAGGGTAGTTGTTTCCCTGATGCTAACTACCAGGCTCTAGGCTTCCCAGTCTTCTGTATTGTCCCTACTGGCTGGCTCACTGGTCAGGTTGCTGTTGTGGTGGCCATTGATATCATTCACCTGCTGCTGTTTCTGCATATTTTCAAAAAGGTCGACCTCAGTGATGACACCATGTTTTTCCACAAATACAATTACACTGGGACTGAGATTGTGGCCATATTTCTCTTTTGTTCAGATACTAAATTGGTGGCACTAAGTTTGAGCGATTGTGTAGGTTTCTGTTACTGGTTCTTGGCTTGTTTAAGAACTTGCTGCTTTTCTGGAACAACATCCATGTTTGGTACAGCATGTTACTGCATCTACTGTCGTGGCTCCAACTTTGTGTTCTGTTAGATTCCGCTTTATTGGCCAAGCATAAACACCATTAAAAACTTTCATCAGATTTCTTCAAAGTCTTCACTGTGTATACTAAATGAGTCTGGAGAGACACAAATGTAAATTGCAGCTTGACTGCTGTTATCGGAGGTTTGCAACCACAAGGCAGCAATTCGGCACTTAGTGATTTCTGTGTTCATTCTATCTTTCTATATATACTGCTTCCATTTATTGACACGTTCTTAACAGTGGGGTGAAAAGGGGATTAAGGTTGTTGCCTGTTTTGTTCCAGAAAGGCTGAAATCATTTTCGTTGAAGACATTTCTGGTGTTTGATGATGGTCTTTTTTTTTTAAGAGCTAAGGGACTTTGACGCATCCTGTGTAATTTGGCAAAAACAGAGCAATAAACAAAACACTTTTCACAATCTTGCAAATAAATTGTACTGAGACAGACTCCTCTTGGAACTATTAGTGCTGTGAAATTGCATCAGCTTTGCAGAATATTGGTTGTGATATGTACTGAACCCCTTAACATCCATCAGCTTTCTGGCAACCTATTTAGGGTTATAGGTAATGTTAGTAATAGGTTTGCCTCTAAACCTATATGTGGAATTCTGAACTATTTGATGCACAATATCCTGTAATAGAAGAACTGTAAGGCCAAAATGCAGTTAAGACTTCATTTGAAAAGTAGCTTATTCTAGTTTTTGGTACTAGACTTTTTTTTAGCCTAAAATGCAGTCTAACTGTATTGTCAGTGAGGTGGTGGAATTCAAGAGGTCAAAGATTTATTGTATTTGTGTCACAAAGATATCTTTTTATTTGCCTTCTAGGTAGATCATTAAACAATGGATATTTCATCAGTCACCAGCCTCACAGAGTCAACATCTGAGCAGTCAGTAAATCGTATTGAAACTTACAACCCTTGGACCATCAGGCTGAAAGGACCCCACGGCGGATATATCTTCCTTTGATTTTAAAGAAATCTGCAAAGAAACCACACTGATGGGTTTGATGAAGGACATTTATGAACCAAACCTCGAGCTGTCTGGTAAATAACAGTACCAGTGTATGCTTTTTCAGCAGCAGTGCTATATCTGAGTCACTTGTACCATGTGGTCAGCAGGCTTTTGCTTTTTTTCGCTCACACCTTTTGGACTCTAGATGATGATGCTACTTTTTTCTGTTGCACTCCCAAGGTTTCCCACAAGCTGATTTTGTTGACTATTGACAACATGCCTCTGCTCAAATGGAGAAAAAACAGGACTTTTACTCTGCTGTTTTGTCTAATTACATTTACAACTTTCCTGTTCAGTTATACTTTCCGGGACCCCTCGCTCTACTTCTTTAAGTATGCATTTCACCTGTCGGACAACGTCTTCTCCAAAGGGCTGTGTGCTTGTCGACAGTGCATAGCAGAGTTGGAGGATGACTCGTGGTTCGCTGAACGCTTCAATCAGTCCATCCACCCTCTGATGACCAGAGAGAACAGCGTCCTCTCCGATGAGACCTTTAAGTGGTGGCAGGTAAGATTCAGGGGATGTGTGTATGGGATTTGCAGTGCCGATGCTCCACAAGATTGGAAGAAAAAATAATGCACGTTCAGCATCTGAGAGCAGATGAGGTGCTGAAAAAGAAAGATCATGAATAAAGAACAGAGATCACACACTGCTGTAATGCTCCCAAGATGTGTTTGTTTTCGCCACATTGATTGTTTCAAATCCAACAAGTCTTAACAAGGATCAAGTTGTGAAGCAAACTCCCACGCACAATTTGTTCACATTTAACAAGTGAGATGGAGGATATGGAAATTCTCTCACAATCTCTTCTAAATCTGTAGATAAAGAGAGACATTTTTCATACATGCCTTGAAAGCACAAGAGAAGCTTTAACCCTTCGCTCACTGAAATCTGTCTCCATCGTACTGCAGGCTATTTGATAATCGTGAAACTAGTTTAGCATCCAGTAGACCTTTGAAGGATTTTCAAAGAACTTTACTTACTGGCTTTGTTGCTAGAAGGTTATTAGAGCAATTGGTTTCACTTGTATGTCTGTTTCCTAAGAAGTAATAGTAGGCCATACTGTTAGCATAGCACAAAGACTGGAACCATCTAGCATGGCTCCTCCAAAATCACAAACCTTTGAAGTTCACATATTTAATACATGGAAGCTTGTTTCCACCACTGAAAAAATTGCCATCCATAACTTGAAATTTTGAGTTCATAAGTCAAAATTATGATGCAGAAGGCATCAACTGTCCCAACAGTGAACACACTGATTCCATACATTTTGTGCAGTTATCATATGCAAGAAGGTATTCAAAGCTGAAGAACTTGTGATGTTTGCAATACACTGGTAGCACATGCATTTGTGCCACCTGCTCCGCCCCTTACAGAGCTTCCTGATTGGCAGAGCTAACTTGAAAATTTGAGATACTTAATGCAAAATTTCAACTTATCTCGAAATTTTGACTTATTCACTCAAAATTTCAAGTTATGGATGCCTTTTTTTTCAGTGGTGGAAACAAGCTTCCATATTAATGTTTTAATATTGTGTTTAAAAAAAATTCTTTGCTTGGAGTCTCTCCTGCAGGTGAGACTCCGTGAACATATTAAATAAGATACAGCTTAATTATTGAGTGGCACTTTACTTTCTCCCTGACACTCTTCTTATATATAAAAAAACAAAAAGAATAAATAAACAAGGGTTTGCTGCTGCTACTCTGCTGGCTGAATTTCACCACAATTCTAATTGGACCCTTTTTTGACACTTCAAGTGACAAAAAGTGTGGGGTGTGGGACCTCTTTTAGCTTCTAAAGTTGGGCATCCTAGAAAAAGTTTGACAGCCACTGCTTTACACCAGCTTTCATTTGTGAACAGGAGAATTAAACAGCAAACAGGTTGGGCTGCTGTGCTTGCAGCCAGAGCTGTGTGCTTGAGGTGACCATATTAGGTATAGCCCCTCATAGAGCCATCACACGGAGGCAAGAACTGAAAAAGAAAAGCCTGAAACTGAGTATTTAGAGTAACTGAATATTCAGAGCAAGGCGAAGCCTGAGCTTTTAGCTCACAGTGATTGCTTGCACATGCACCAACCTCATTATTTGGCCATGTTTAACATGAGTATCCAACATTGTAACAGTACTGTATATAGGTGACAGGAAATAAGGAAAAGCATAACAGGCCTCCTTTAATGTCACTAATCTTACTGTAACAGTGAAAATACTGTAAATGCCTTTTCCCTTCTCGTTTGTCAATGCATTTCAGTCTTTAAAAGTTATTGAAATCTCCATCTGCCAACTATCTAGTGCCAGACTAAACATAATGTATTTGTATTGACATGAAGACCATGACTTGACATGGCAGTCAGCAGAGGAATTGTTATCTCTGCCTCTTCCAAGATGGATTTTGTCACCTGTGTGATTGCTGAGCATCACTGCTAAAAGGCCCCCTGAGAGTGAAGCCCTTGGATGCAGAGTGACAGGAAAGCCAGTTTTTTACTGTTATTTACTGAAATTTCCCCATATCAACCTCCATTTTCACTCCACGGGAAAAATCTTAATGGATGTTACGCCCCGTACATTTGGCCTGTCGTGTTCAGGGAACATAAAACACAGAAAACATAAAAATTGGATGCCGGCTTGCAGGACATGATAGCTGTTAGTGTTTTATGGAGGATTCCTTGTTTAAATCCACTTTGTTGTAAATTAGAATTCACCCCATCTACATAAGTACTTATGTACCAGGCCATTATATAGTGTATTTTATGTATACCCCATCATTAGACTACAGCTCTCTAAATTAGAATGACCAATTCAGAAAAATTTATGTTTTCTTTATCTGGAAGGCATCCAGCATTCCCACATTCACCTCACACTATGGCCAATTAGAGGCAAGAATAGGAAAATTACTGCAAGGTTGCCTCCTGTCACTATTCATTCTAGAAAGTGCTTTTCACAGGGAGCTTGATGAGGCAAGTGTCACATATCAACGGTACTTGGCCAGATGGTGTGGCCTACGCTGCCGCAAGGCAAGGCCTTGACCATAAGGTGCATCCGCGCACTTTCCTCCAAGGAGCTGTCAAAATTTACATGTTACACAGTTAAATGCAGTTTTTTGCAAAGAGAAGTTCTCATTAATTCCTGTACATTCTAAACTTGTGTGCTGTCTACCTACAACCTCATTGCTTAGTTGTTTTAATATGGTAGAAAAGTCTCTGGGATAATATTTGAACCACATGTATCCAAAACCTAGCTTTAAAATTCAGAATGATGCAGAACATCCTGTATCCAGTTTTGCACAATATGCAACAGTAGACAGTGCACACACATTCCTGCACTTATTTGCTGTCTCTCCAAGTTCAAAGCCGCCAGAAGAAAGCCGGGCCAAAAGAGCCCCCGCAGACGGCGCTAAGCCGCCCCTGAGGTTCTTTCAGAAGTGTGCTCGGTGTCTTGAGCTCCGCTGCCCTTGTTCAATCACTTCTACTTAGAGTGCCCCTGAAGCTGTGTGTCTGTCTCTGAGGCCTGCATGTGCTCTGTCACCAGTGGTTGCAGTCAGAGAGGCAGCCAGCCAACTTCAGTGAAGTGGTGGAAGAGCTGTTCCAAGTCATCCCTGATGAGGTGCTTTACATGGACGCCAGCCCCGAGCGCTGCAGGACCTGCGCTGTTGTGGGGAACTCTGGGAACCTGAAGGGGTCCCATTACGGTGGCCTCATCGACTCCAGTGACTTCATCATAAGGTCAGTGCCAACACGTCAATCAGTGGTTTGATTTTGAGAGTCAGGCTGTGTTCACACATTTGTGTGTTGGAGGCCTTAACGCTCTCACTTCTGTTTACTATGAATGGAGTGATGCATTGCCAAACTGAATTGTGGATCTGTTGCTTCACTTTGCTTGCATAAAAGAGCTGAATGTAACTTTTCAAGCTCCCGCGCTGCCGCTAACATGAACTGATTGGTTTATAACAAGAGCCAAGAGAGCTAGGTAGTTGATTGTGCAACCTGTCATTCAACATCAAAATTCAAGAAAGCATGTGGCAACCTCTGGCGCTTGAGTTAATGACCTCTTAGGGCTGATTCCAAAAGTCAGTCAATCCAATCAGACTCCCATGTAGAATTCCCAAATAAACAGCATTGAAAAGCTAATTTACAGCCTAGGTACAAAAACAGTTTTGCAGCCTCTGTGGAGGCCCCCAGCATAACAACATAACATTCTCCCAGCACAACTATATGCTGGGTGAAATGTTTTGCTTTATAGCTCGTGTCTTTCTACCAGTTTGGCTTGCCTGTCTCAGCAGGCCTGGGGCCTGTAGCCATTCTCTGGCCTAGTGCTTGTCAGTCCAACTGAACTGGGCAGTGCTTCC
Source organism: Pterophyllum scalare (assembly GCA_024447675.2). Classification (NCBI taxonomy): domain Eukaryota; kingdom Metazoa; phylum Chordata; class Actinopteri; order Cichliformes; family Cichlidae; genus Pterophyllum; species Pterophyllum scalare. The sequence goes on along the minus strand of JAMQGT020015154.1, from coordinate 27,720 downwards.
ACCATGTTTGTGCTTTGTGAGTTCCTCTTGGAGACTTTTTTAATGCAGATTCAGGGATCAGTTTCTGTCGCTTGTGGATATAGAGTCTGACCATGACTGAAAAGGCTGGATCGGATGTCCATTTGTTGGACTGATCTATAAAATTAAATATTTTGCTGCTCTCCCTGAAGTAAGAGAGCTGGGGCACTGCCAGTCGGAGGAAGCTAACATTAAAGGGTCAGAAGTTTGGAGGTATTTCAAACCTGCAAACACCCAACACCAGCTTTTCTTATGTTTGCAGTAGTTTTTGATTTAAAAGCAAACTGTGATCAAGTGTGCTGATGTGACTGAAAAGCTCAGATGATGATGCTTCTGTCTCTCGCTTTGCGCTGCCCTTCTGCACTTTCATTATGTTCAGGGTCATATTTGTTGGAAAGCTTTTAATGCACTCATGGTTAGAGAACATTTGATTAATACTGACTAAATTAATATTATTTTGCTCTATCTGTCTCTTTTCAGCACCACTCCATATGCGACATGTGGTATGTGAGGAGGTGAACTGAGATTGAGAGCAGGGAAAGGAAAGATGAGCACAACTTTAAGCAAGTGGTGCCGGGCACAACCAACCAGACATTTTAGCTGATCTGAACGTTTTACAAACGTGTCACTCTCCAAACACTGAATCACAGAGATAACACATTGGTCCTGTTATCCATCCCATAATTTGCCTTTGACCTTTACCTGGAAGGCAAGGTCGCCCAGATTTTAACTCATTTTTTCTTTTATTTAACCTTGATTTATACAGGTAGTCCCATTAAGACTCAGTGTCTCATTTGCAAGAAAGACCTGTTTTGAGAAACATAATAAATTTTCAGCAGCCATAGATGCATCTATGGTGTGGTTTTGGTATTAATTGGACTGGTATTTTTGCTGTTATACTGTTAACAAATAGACAGACAGACATACCAAAAACAACACCCCATCCCCCCCTCCGGGGTAACATTTGCAGAATGCTGGATTCAATTCAATGTTATTTATATAGCACCAAATCACAGCAAAGAGTCGCCTCAAGACTCTTTTTATTGTAAGGTAAAGGCCATACAATAATTAGAGAGAAAACCCAAACCAACAATCAAAATGACCCCTGGTGAGCAAGCATTTGGTGACAGTGGGAAGGAAAAACTCCCTTTTAACAGGAAGAAACTTCCGGCAGAACCAGGCTCATGGAGGGGCAGCCACCTATTGACTAAAAACTAGTGCAAATAAATTAATTGAAGAACACGCTTAAATTTTTTTATTTGTCATTTTATTTATTTAGGTTCTGTTGTTTATTATTTTACTAATAGTACCAATTCAATAAATTGATATTCTTGGTTGTTTATATTTTACAAAGTTAGCAACGTTTAAGTGAAAACTCATGTTGGCTTATTCCCAGTCTTTTCCACTGAGTGCTGAATTAATTTATTACTGGTATTAAATCCGTAATCAGTATCTACACATACCAAGACCCAAGGTATCAGTATTGTGCAGCTGAGTAACCAACCTTACTAGCCTTAGCTGATAATTTTGCTAAGACTGATGCTGATATTTTGTTTTGTGTGGTTGAAAGAAAAAAAAAGGATCGGCTTATAGATTTTTAAAATCACAAAACACACAAAACATAAACAGATGTTCCTAATATTTTTTATTTTCAGCTATTTATGACTCATTGCTATGGTGGAATATGGTGGTGCAGTTTAAAAATTATTTTGTTTTATTGTCACAACAAGTCGTGGATTATTCGCTTACACTCAACTCTGCTCAGATTAGCTCGTTGTTGTTTGCAGCATTCCAAATACATGTGATGCCAACAGGGGAGTTGCAGAGTGCCCACTGGTGAACAAACTGTGTAACATCAACCCTCATAACATGGGTGAAGTGTCTTTCTCTCCTCTCTTTTTTATTTTTTTTATTTTTATTTATCAGCCGTTCTAAATGCAGATACCATAGTTAAATATTGGGGCTGATATATCAGTCAGGCTCTGAATTTTGCACTCCATGCTTTGGCAAAAGCATTCATCGGCTAGTTTTCCAATGTGTCTGGCTGTCTGTATGACTATCAGCAACGACATCAGTCATGTGTACGATCAAACTCTGAAACAGTGTGTACATTTAAATCCCTAACACAATTGTACACTCTTCTGCTTAGACAATTGCTTAGTTTTTGCACTAAAAAAAAATATTATTCATAGGCTTTTTTTTCCCTCTATAGTATGAATACACTACTAACAAACTCAATTATAAAATCAATTCAATTCACTTTATTTCTATAGCACCAAATCACAACAAACAGTCGCCTCAAGGTGCTTTATATTGTAGGTAAAGACCCTACAATAATACAGAGAAAAATCAAGCACTAAAACAATTAGACGGGTTCTAAACAAGAGAACATTTTAGCCAAAATTTGCTTCCCACTTTATTTGGAGATGGTACTGAAAGAATGCTGCTCAGGGCTAACTATGAGGGCGAACCACTGGCATCATGAGGTCTCGTTCTCAGTGTGTATATTCTGATATACTCATCTCTGTATTTGGAGATGGTATTATAAATACAGAGGTAGAATATTCAATGCAGCATGTTTCTAATATTCAGGTTATCATTGCTGGTTGTTACTCTGAAATTATGTTTATATTGCAGGTACAAAAAGTCAAAGTTGAACCAGGAACCTGGTTAAATGACTTAAAACATATGACTTATAATTTTCTAATTTTGCTTTTGTTCTTTCTTTTTCATAATTGGAGGCTTGCTTTTCTGTTTCTATTCTTGCTTTGTCAGATGTCTTTTCATTCCCTGGATTCAACAGTTAACTGATTGAGGAGCTATTATTATCAAAAGTACTTATTATAAAATCTCAGAGAAAAAGAGCTTCTGCATTTAATTAATATTATAACTTTCATTGTCATTAAGTAATTAATTACATTGTAACAGTGAGCATTTATAACATGACGTGTTCAAATAACTTGTTCTGTCCAATCATCAGTCCGTAACCCAATTATGTTCAATTTACAACAAGATTGTGACAACTGATTATGAAAATAACCCTCTGTCAGCCAAAGTACTGATTTAATATTATAATTAACCCAATCTAAGTTTTGTTTAATTTTGGCCCAAAAGGCATACAGTGACACAACTCTGCTGTTATCCCTTGAATTTGTCAACAACCCCACCAACAACTCTTAGCATAAAAAGGACCCTTTTCGGGCTGATTGTTTTATTGACCTAACAACCTGGACTAACTCAGGCACCATCCCCTCCTCCCGGAAAACTGAGGACACAGTCTGTGTCCCCCAAACTTTGGCTCTTCCAGCCTCCGGTTTTCTTAAACCAGGTTCTGTTATATCCAGCCTGTCAGACTGGCGTGTTCCCACACCAATAGCCTAGCATTTTGGCTGCTGCCACTTTTTTTTTTTTTTTTGAGACAGAAGTGTCCATATTTAGATGACAGCATGGTGTACTATGTTACTTATTTATTTAGCATAGTTAGCAAACGCATCAGTAAAATGTATGGCTCCATCACACAGGCACAGACACCTGCTAATTAGTGCTAAATAACTATTGACTATTAAAAGGGCACAAACTTCTTGAATGGTCTTAACCTCACATTAGCCCATATGATTTAGAGGAAGTGAGGCTGAGCTGACAGGTATCAGATATGTTCCCTGTGTCAGCACACCTGTCAATCAAAACCATCCACAGCACTAATCTTAGTCCTTAACAGGATCCAGACAGATGAGGTGTAAAAAAATAAAAAGAGCCAAAAAACATACTACAGTTGCTAGTTGCAGTTGCAGACTTTTTAATCCCGGTAATTTGGGCATTTTGACATCTGTGAGGATTGACTGGCTTTTGGAGGCAGGCTTTAGTGACCGTTAGAGGAACTGCAGTATTTGGCATATGGTATGGCGAATGGTATGCGTCTTGATGACCTTGTTTTAAAGGAGTGGATCCATTTAAACTTACTTTAGTGTGTAGTTCTGGGCTCTTTATTATTATCTGTGCCTTTATTTCGTTTGCTGACTGTGCTCATTGGTTCTGTCTCACTCACGTATTTATTTGTGCTGCATCCTGAACTGCACTCCTCAGAAAAGGTGTGGCTGCAGATTTTGCTTTCCCGCGTCCTCATCCTGGCCTTGATAACCAATGCAGGCTATAGAAACACATATTTCTCTGTTATTGAAATGTTTCTCTCATGCCTTGGGAGAAGAGTTTGTTGTGGTCTGTGTTCTTGCATACCAATTACAGCACAGCAGAGAACGAATTTGAAAAGATGAAAAACAACAGGGTTTGCTTTCTGCTACATAAATGACAAAATGGAGTTAATTTACATGAAAGGGTTAAAAAAAAAAAAAAAGCAGTCTCATTCAGACTTTGTTGGTGCTGTTTCTCCAGGCTAGAGAAGTCATAGATTTCATTCTTTAACAATTTTTTTTTGGGGGGGGGGGGTCTAATTGACAGTTATTACAGTTGCAAATTAAAGTGCTTGTTTTTTTAAGGAAATTAGCACAGATTCAAAACACGACTTGAATTAGACAAAGATGACCACGTAAAGCTAAAGAAGTGCTTCCGATGTGTATTTTAATTTGTCAATTGGCACAAAACAGAACACTCAAACTGAGTTAAGTTAAACAAATACATGTTATCAAATTAAAGTTTTGATTTGAATGAGAATAGTTGTTGAGCCCTAACTCAGAATAAGCGAAAGGCTGCAGGGGTGGGATATGCATATTCCTCAGGAGCGGATTTGTATTACACAGAGAGAGTTCTTTAACAATTCTGAAGGCTGTTACAGTCAGCTTCTGAATTATCCACTACAACCAGAAGAGATAAAAATCCATCAGTATGCAAAGATTTTTGTTTCTGAACAGAAATGGCTATACTGCCGATTATGAAATAGTTTTATTAAATACTGTACCCACTAAATGTTTTAAATCAGTGACACAGATCAGAACTGATATGGGAGCATCGTCCTTTAAAAAAAATAAATAACCAATGAATTCCAAATGTCCACACTGCAATTCACCCAGATCCTCTAAAGCCTCCTTTATGGATTATTATGAATATTGAACAGCATTGGCCTGTCTGCTACAGCCTCTTGTTTGCTCAGCAGACTGAAGTGGAAAATAGATTCTGAGCCATAAAAGGACAGTTTTTGTTCTTCTAAGGCATTATAATTGATAAGCATATGATAATCATATGATCACACACACACACACACAAAAACCCTCCCTTTTGTCTTGTCTTCCTGAAGTCTAATGTCCACAGTAGTCCACTTACAGCTTGTGCCTTAATGCAGATAAGAAGTGCATTTTAGACACAGAGTCATCATCTGTTTTATGGCTCTGAAACAGTGGCGATAAGGCAGAATAATTTGGACTAAACAAACCTGGCCTGGTATGAATGTGATTGTTTCAAACTATGGTCAGTGTCACAGAAATAAGGTGCATGAACTATAGCTGCAGATAAACATTTCAAGTTATTGGTTATAACGATATAAAAATATATAAATATGGATAGAAATATTTTGTGTTCTTCTAAGACAGAGTAATTGATGAGCCAAACTTACACTATAGTGTAAATTACATGTATTTCCCATTTGATGTAATCAAGTTTTACTAGACAATTTACAATTTCTGTCAATGGCATGATGAGGGACTTTAGACTGTACACAAAAGATGGGCATTGCTGTCATATTATTTGTCAGATTATTCAAGTGAACATACTCCAAACGCACCAACACCACAAACAAAATCAAAAGTTCCAGTTCACTGACGCAAAGCAGTGGAGTTTAGGCCAAGCTGGCAGCTGCATCAGCCCACCTGTGGTACATCTGTGGGTATTAAAACAAATGAAAATGTGAATCATTATCATGTGTGTGACTAAGATTTGAATTAAGACAGTGAATGCAAACATATATATATATATATATATATATATATATATATATATATATATATATATATATATATATATATATATATATATATATATATGCATTTTCATCCCAGTCACAGCCTCTCATTCTATTATTCTCACAATAGTTTTCTCTGCTGTGGGATAGCTAACTGACATTAGTGGGAATGCCATTGGTGTAGCTTTACTGTCACTTCTGAGGGCACTATGTAATCAATTTCAGACTCTGAAACCACACACTTTAAAAAGCAGATGATTTTTGAAAACAAGGTTAATATTACTTCAAATTCAAGTGCCATTTAAAAACTAAATATAGTAGCTTCAGCGTGTAGAAAAAAGGTTTGGATGCTTTAAGGGAATGGAGGCAACCGTTAACCCAATTCTGTGGATAAGCAAATAGACAGATGATCTACTCAACCTGATGATCATATCAACTGATTAATAGGAGCATCCCTTTAAATAAATTTCACGTCTTATTCTTGCACTGCTCTTTGCCGACCTGCTGTGACATTTTGCCTCTATATAAAGCCGTATTATTGTACTTATCTTGTTTGCCAGCCCCTGCTGTGGTGGCAGCATGATATTGTCAACCAATTCAATTATGGGATGACAAGGACAGCACCAAGACAGGACTTATTACTGTTCTATTAGCAGAGTAGCTTCCTGCAAACGTGTGCTTCAAAAATGTGTTGCTCTCTTTTTCTTTACTCGTGCCTGAGCATCACATTTTCAGTCATGCTTGGTTAGAAGCTGTTGTGCTGAGCCAAAAGGTCACAACAACAGTGAACAGGCAGTGCTAAGGAGCAGAGTGCTTCTTTTTTCTTTCTTTTTTTACAAACCTGGAATAAACTGATGTGCTGATTGGATTGAAGTCTGTAGGCAAATTTCTAAAGCCACAGCTGACACTGTCCAGTGAGAAAGAGCAGATGGAAAACAATGGGTTCCAAATATCCACAGTTCAATTCACTCAGATCCTCTAAAGCCTCCTTCACAGACTATTATGAATATTAAAAGGCACTGGCATATCTGCTAAAGCCTCTTGTTTGCTAAGCAGATTTCATTAAAAAAAAAATAGATTTGAGCCATGAAAAGAGCTGTGCATCTTCCTTTGAAAGACAAGAAAGTAAGCTCTTTAGCTTTTGAATAATTGCATTTTATAAAAGAAAATACGCTGTTGAAGCACAAATTAGTAACTCCAGTTATTAAAATTTGATTTAAATTTTTTTTAAATTTTCTTCTTCTTTGACATTATGATTGATAAGCCCATGCATGCATCTTATCATTGGGAGCATTAAATGCCCGCACTAGACTCACTTCCAGTTTGTATCTGCAGATACGGACATTTTAGACACAGAGTCAATGCTTTTATCTAGCAAATGTGAAAATACAGCTAACTTTATGGAGAGTGGAATCACATTTCATCTGTCCTGTACTGCATCTCAGACCAATAGTGGAGATAATGAGAATAATTAAGGGCAAACACCAAACAAAACTGAATGTCTAATTGGAAGTCATGAACCATGATCAATTAAGTGTAATAAAAAGGGCAATGAAAAGGTGAGGAATTAATACTTTCACAGCTAGCACAGTAGAAACACATGCGACTCAGTTTTTAAAAAAACAAATGAGTGGAGATGAAATCTTTTAAAAAAGTAAGTGAGTCACCGAGCACCAGATATCCATGGACATTGTATTCAGGAATAAATTTGGTCAGCAAGTCACAACCTTTAAAAAGCCCTCCTTTTACTCCTACATTTGGTTGAAAAGGGTAAAAAGTTGTGTCTGTAAATTTAGCCTAATGAAGACAACTTGACAGCACTGAAACTGTGTTTATGGGCTGCTACACAAAAAACAGTTTTAGCCTGTATAGACAATTTATCCTTCACTATATGGTGGGTGCAGTTTCTTTTTTTTATATAACTTATTCATTTTAGCTTCAGGTCAAATGCATGGCTAGATTGAATGAAAGGCGTTTGCACGAAGCTGAGGTCGATAGCTATCTGCTAGAGCTTATGCTCACAAATTAGACTCATTAAACTGGTCTGTTCAACCATGTTTGTAGTATCGATGCCTTATGGAGCATTTAATTTTCTGACAAATGATATGGGATGCTGTGTGGTGGCACCTGTCCAAGAATTCTTTGCTTCTCTTATTTCATTAGTCTACATACTTGCTAGCATTAGTTAATAATTTAGCACCCTGCTCACCGGTCATGTCTGGTAAAGCCATCTTTTCAAGGAGTTTTTGAGGTGGCATTTTGCTGAGGCATGAGGTTAGCAAGTCTATACCAGAAAAACCATTAGAAAATGTACACAGCCTGGGAATTCATTTTTTTAAGTCTATCTGCAACCACATTCTCTCAGTATTCTGTATGCTCTGTGGGTACACTAGCATATTTCATTTGAAATAGAAGTAGTCTGTCTGGGATGTATGATTGTCTCATCATTTTTATTTACTCTGCTGAATTGGGGATCAGTCAAGCTTATATTCGACATGATAATGTAAGCCCTTGCAAATAACTTCATTAAGATGGATCTTGAAGCCAGCAGATGTAATAGGCAGGCACAGCACATTTGTGACTCAAAGTCCCTGTTTAAAAATTGGCTTTAAAACTGGGATTTTAACACAAGTAATGCACCAGCTTTTTCACTTTGCCTGCTTTCTAAGTCTGCCTCTCAATCAGTTTACTTATAAGAAAGTTGTTTTTTTCTTTTCTCAATGAGAGTGTTATTAACATATTGATACGTTCCTGGGGGCTGATGAATGACCATGCGAGTGCCTCTTACCCCTGTTTAAGAATAAATAAGCCACATTTTGTGTTGGTAATCAGTGGTCTAAAGCTCAAACAAAGATCAAGTATTAAAAGCTAGTTCTTCCATTATTCATCTTCCTCCTTCTAGTTATTATTACTGCTCAATGAGAGTGGTGCCTTCAAAGATTCATTATTCCTAAAATTTCCATTAAAAGCTTTATTTTCATGGGCAACCAATCAACTCTGCAATCAGTGCTGTCCTTTGCCCGGCGGACCTTTGTGTTATTGTAAGGCAAAGAACAATTGAAGTCTGGAGCTTGATTGGTACTTGGGCCACATCACACTACAAATGAGTGCCACCAGGGCATCATAAGAAATTCACATTTGTGACATGAACTTCAATGGATCAGGTCGTATTACTTTCAGTGGTTTTTTTTTGACTGGTACTTTACACTTAAATACAGTAAACAAATCAAAAACAGTTTGTACAATTCTAACGAGCTTGAAAGTCAATATTTGGTATGACCACTTTTATTCTTCGACACAGTCTCGCCAAGAGACGGTAGTGAGGCAGGCAGGATGTGGGCCCAAAAATGCAGGACTCAGAGTCGGACATAAACTCAAAACACATGGAAGAGGCAGGAAATAAACAGAACATACAGCACATGGCTAACTCAGACAAAGTGGACACAGAGCAGAGGTACAGCATGACAATGAACTGAATAAAACCGAGGACTTAAATACACACAGGGTGATTGGGAAACAGGACACAACTGGGGAGAACAGGAGAAGTTAAACTAATGAGACAAAGGAAGCAAAACTGAGCATAATGCACAAGAGACAAGACTGACAAAACAAAAGAGGAAGTGACTAGACATGACACAAATGCAGACTTGACAACCAGACACAGGTACTCAGGGAAAAAGCTGTAACCAAGAACATAATTCAAGTAACTAAACTAAGAAGATCTGAGGTTACAAATAAAAACCTAACCAGGAACTAAAAAAGGTACAAAACTCAAACTGCAAAACCCCATCACAAACTAAGAATTAAAGAGACATTAAATAATAACATTAGAAAGTCCACAAAACTGAAAATGCTGGGCCACAGACCCAGGATCATGACAAGTCAGAACTCTCTTATGCAGCTTTCTTGTCATTTTTTTAACTAGTCTCCAGGTAAAGTTCTCCAGGCTTGAAGGACTCTCAAAGCTCTTTTCTTGCTACACTGGCTGCCTTTTGTTTTATTCTCAAGATGATCCCACACTGCTTAAATAATATTGAGGTCCAGGCTCAGTGGAGTCCAAACCATGACTGATAGTGCTCCATTGTCTGTTTTTCTATCCAGGTGTACTTTTACTACATTACCGGTGTGTTTGGGATCAGTGTCATGAAAAAATCAAGCCATTGCCAATCAGAGGCATTCCAGATGGAATACCATATGGTCAATCAGAATGACTTCTTGGTGAACACCCTTCCATTGAGACCATTTTTGACGAGCCCCAAAAAAAAAAAACAGTACATGGATCAGTTGAAGAGCCAGATGGATCTCTCGAGTCCTGTGCCAGGTCATTGTTGGAATTTTTCCTATTTCTTAAGGACATGACTTTCAGATAGTGCTCATATGCTGTAGATAAACTATATTGCCAAAAGTATTCACTCATCTGGCTTCAAACGCATATGAACTTGAGTGGCATCCTATTCTTAATTGATAGGGTTTAAGGTGATGTTGGCCCACCATTTTCACCTATGACAGCTTCAGCTCTTCTCGGAAGGCTTTTCACAAGGTTTAGGAGTGTGTTTATCAGAATTTGTGACCATTCTTCCAGAAGCACATAAAGTAGGACAAGAAGGCCTGGTTCACAGTCTCCACTCTAATTCATCCCAAAGGTGTTCTAGCAGGTTGAGGTCAGGACTCTGTGCAGGTCAGTCAAATTCTTCCACACCGAACTTGTACCACTTCATGGCTGAGTTGCTGTTGTTCAGAGTCACTTGCACTTTGTTATACCACTAACAGTTGACTGTGGAATATTTATTAGCATGGAAATTTCATGACTGGACTTGTTGCACAAGTGGCATCCTATCACAGTACCACGCTGGAATTCACTGAGCTCCTGAGAGTGACCCATTCTTTCACAAATGTTTGTAGAAGCAGTCTGCATGCCTAGGTGCTTGGTTTATACACCTGTGGCCATAGAAGTGATTGGAACACCAGAATTCAATTATTTGGATGGGTGAGTGAATACTTTTGGCAATATATATATTTTTAGGCCTGCCCCACCTTCTTTTGTCCTCCACTTTTCCAGTTTCTTCAAAATTTTTAAGAACAAACTGCACACCATGCTGAGATATGCCAAATTTTCAGCTAATAGCACTTTAGGAATCACCAGTTGTTGGTGCAACAATAATTTTTTTTTATACCTTCAAACTGTATTATCTTTGACATTTTTCATAGATTCAACTAAAGAAATGGGAATAGGCTGCTGTAACAAAGTGCCTAAAGGTACAATTTAATATTGGCTCTTTGCTAACTAGCCAGCCACATCCTCCATATGGATGACGCGTGGATCCCCAGGACGGCAACGCTAACACCTGGCGAAGGACACTCAACCAAGATCTAAAGGCATCGAACATGTCATTTGAAGAAGCAGAAGCCCTGGTCCAAGATTAAAACCAGTGGCATTCATTTGCCACCCAATATGCCACATAGCATGGGACGAAGTCTAATTAAGTCTTTACTAAGTTGTTTGCTATTTGTAGACACAGCACTAGTTCATCCCTTGAGTTAGGTGTCTTTTTTTATGCTGCAAACAACAAAACATCCCTCTGAAAATGATCAGGTACAAGGACTAGACTGAAAGTGAGTGAAAAAGCAGCCAATATCCAAAGAAAAACTTTGACAGACCTTCAGGAAGCCTGGAGAACTATTGCTTAATCCCCTTAAAGAAATTACAAGAAAGTCTGGCTCCTTGGAAGCAACATATAAAGAAATGAGGGGGGGCTTAAGAATTTTGCAGTGTACTATAGTGTTGTAAACAAGACAGAACAGATCGTTTTGTTTGTTTAAAAGATCTGTGAAAGCAGGTTTAGTAAAAAAAAAAAAAAATGTAATTAAATTTTTTTTTTAAAAAGGAAGAAGAATGGAGACACTTTCAAGTCAGCGTCAGCAGCACTCCCAAACTACAATAGAACAATGTATCCTGGCAGGAGTACTCCCCACAGTATGTGTTCATATGTACATTTTCTGATATAGCAACACAACAACAAGTGACAATATCTCCTTTTTGTCATTACTGAATAAGAGAGTAATGTTGTGCAAATGCTATGTTTACACTGTTTCATTCACTTCAATAGAAGCTAACTACAGTAAGCAGAGGGCTTACACTGGGAAAAATATATATTGGGAGCTTTGCTAGATTTGAATGAGAAGATAAATGAACTTTTCTTTAACCTTCTGGCATTGGTCTTTTCTGTCAGCATTTATTGAACAGCATTTGAAATTTGTAGGAGAAAATTCAAGCAGCTGTTGACAGTTGGTGCATCCTCCACGTGGTGATCTTCACAGCTGCTATAATGGTACGTTTCAATAAACCATTGTGTGTGTCACTTGCTGTTTTGTTTTGAGAGACTCCTTTGAGCTGGCAGTTTCTCATTTGCTTAAGTGATGGCAGTGCAACATGTCAACTCTGGATATTCTCCAAAAACTTTTCCAATGATGCATGCAGCATCTGCAGTTTGCAAAGAGCAACTGTTAAGTTAGCCAATGGATCTCATTATTTTTACTCCAAATTAACCATTTGACCAACTTTGTGGAGAAATGGAAAGAAAGGCAAGCATAACATTCTTTTTTCTAGGAAAAAAATGTAAATCAGAGGACCTCTGATATCACATTTGCATGCCGTCTTGTAACTGTCTCGGGGGCTCTTCTCCATGAAACGGTGTTATGGAGGCCACAGGCTGCTGCATGCTTTTTCAGTTGGTCTGCCAGTGTTGCTTTCCAGCGGTGATGAATCCAATTCAGACAGGGCGCAGCTGTGTGGTGATGGGCTTGTGAGGCGCACAGAGGTCGACATGCAAAACAGCTGTTGTGGGTCCACCGTAGCTGATGGTGATTAGACTCTGAATTATTGCTTTCTGTAACTACATTGGGCTGTAGAATCTGCACTTTAAGCTGTGGTTCACTTTTGGTTTGACTTTTGACTTATTCAAAGAATGGAAAATTTCACATGCACGTTAGGGAAAAGTAAACACAAACTAGAAAAATAATTAACTTTGTGAGCAGTTTTGGAAAGTTGTATATAATATTCAGAAAGTACAACAAAAAAGTGACTCAAAGAGTAATTTATTTAAGCAGACACTAAAAATAACACAAGAAATGTGGATTAAAAGGAAATGTAGGAAACCTTTTAGGGGTAGACAGGAAGAGCAGAAGGTCGATCTGCATTCCTGCCCTCACCTATAGCCACAAGCTGTGAATAGTTACCAAAAGAACAAAATCGCAGATGCTACAAGTGGCAGAAATGAGCATCTTTAGACGGGTGGCTGGGTTCTCCCTTAGAGATGGGAGGAAGAGCTTGGTTATTGGGAAGAGGCTCAGAATAGAGCCCCTACGTCACATCAAAGGGAGCTAGTTGTGGTTGTTTGGACATCCGACCAGGATGCCTTTTGGGCACCCCCTAAGTTAGCAAGCAGAGGCCCTGTGGCAAAAACAGACTGGAGAGATTATATCTCTTGGTTTGCTTGGGAACACCTTGGTGTCCCCCCAGATGAACTGAAAGAAATGGGCAAGGAGAGGGAGGTCTGGTGTCTCTGCTTAGACTGCTGCCCATGAAAGCTGGACCTAGATAAGAGGCAGAAGATGGATGGATGTATGGATGGATGTATGGATGGATGGATGTATGGATGTATGGATGTATGGATGGATGGATAAAGTTTTGCTTAACAAGGTTCCTAACTGAGTGAAGGGACCTGAAAGTATCTGCATGGCAGCCATAATAAAAGCTCAGATCAGCTTGTTATGAAGTTGTTTCCTCACATGAAACAACATGGGTTTAGAAAAGTGCTATTTTTTTTAAGATTCCGTAGTTAACACAACTGTGTAAATCACTATGCTTAAGTTAATCCTTATTTTGGGCGTTGCTGTATTGCTAGTGTTTAAGATTATCATTAATCCTAAAGACTCAGATGCTGAAAGCCTTAGCACTGAGTACTAAAGGAGATCATCTCTTTAGCAGATAGAGAAAGTATGCGTGAACAGCAGTGTAAGCAGCATTTCTTAATACAAATATTTGATATCACCTTTGTTCATATAGCCTACCTGAAACAACATGGTAAGAGCTCACAAGGGGCAAGTATCTGAGATGTGCTTCAACATAGCAGCTACATGTCAATAACATCTGCCGTGACATTATTAAGTAGACGAGAGTAAGTGCAGCATGAGCACAGCAGTTCTCTTGTGAATGGCCCACATCTTTCCTCGACTTCATAAGGTCAAGGAAAAGACACGGGGAGGCTTTTTTGACTATTCAGCCGTAGCCAGCTCTCCTTTCATTAGCCGGACTTGCTGGAAATCTTTCAAGTTATTTGCTCAGCTTTGAACTCCAAACCTAAATGCTTTGTTAAAGGGTGACATTTAATATGGATGGCTCAGACGCTGGTTTTTCTGCACTAACCAAATCTCCATTGTTAAGATTTTAAGGAAAAGAAAAACAAATAAACAGAACTTCAAACATAACACAAATTAGATCAGACTGGAGAGATGAGGTGGTGAATCAAATTACAAATATGATACATGCAGGTGGATGTTGGGGTAATAGAGGGCCTGAAATACCATGCAGCTGAAACAGACTGCCAAATTGTCAGGGTGTTTTGATATATGATACAACACTAACATTATAACAGGATATACAATCCTAGATGAACTATTAACCTTGTGACATATTCTTGAAGTAATAATCCTAAGTATTTGAAGAATGCATGGCTATGTATTCACTAAAGCTTCACAAAAACAAGAGATGATTATGGTTTGACTGAAGAATTACCAGAAAAATCCCTTATAATCTGTATATATAAAGACTACTATAGCAAGGATGGAAACATAATTGGGGATTTGAAGCATGCTTTCCTAAAGGCAAAGGCAGTTTTAACCACTTTGTGTTATAAAGATTTCCAACAGAGACACAAAGAGATACTGTATCTTCAGAGGGGATGTAGTTCAGCATGTCACGCAGAGTATGATAATGAGGAGATATATGGGTTTGTGTGTGTGTGTGTGTGTGTGCGTGCATGCGTGCATGTGTGTAAAGGTGAATTTCTGTGTGTAAGAAAGGATGTAGTTGTAGTGGGTCTGATGGATGTTGCAATAACTACAAAGATTCAGGCTACATCCACAGTTCCGTGCGCACACATTCCTTCAACAGAAGTTGCCGTAGTTTTCTTACCCTATGGATTCCTCCATTTTTTTCCCAAATTCTGCCGTAATTCAGGTTGTCACATTTGTCTGTGTGAGGACAGACAAAAGGTTCCTGTTGCTTACGGTTAGTGTTCATTTCATCACTTTTTCAGCCAAAAGTTGAAGGTCAGTGGAATGTTTTGTTTTTAATTTTTTTCTTGCTGACCCTCTTTTCCTTCTTTCAGACTTTAGCAACTGTGTGGTAAACAGATGCAAAATTAAATGAATGTTTAAAGAGTGTGACGTACAAGGTGAAGGAGCCTTCATTAGTGTTAACAAGTCTGAGCGTTCATTATGTGTTTGCACATTCTACAAGTTGAAAGCTCCTTTAACAAGCAGCATGAGGTCAGGTGTGTGGGAAGGGAGTGTGTATAGCAGTGCTATGTCTGGAAAAGGATATTTGTTGTGGTTGGCTATCCTGCTGGATACCTATTAGATGAAGAATTGATTGAAACATCCTGCTACTTACCTAAAAAATCTCACAGGATAGTAGCAAAGCTTTCTTTGGGTGTCTTTGTCCACAGAGCAGACTGCTGGTATACATCAGATCATGCTTGGAAGGCAGGTAGATAATATCAGCTATCCTTCCAGGACAACTGCGAGCTATTTACTATACCAAGCAGGCAGTCCCAGACTGTTGTAGAGACATCATAGAGGAGAGATATGGCTCAAAGAATGCTGAAATGTAATCTATGGGTGGATTTTGCAGATGGTGGTAGAAATATAACTTACAGATGGGGAAAAGAAAAATATATTTCTAAGCAGTTTTTAATTAAATTTGACTGCTTTTTTTATACATGCAATCCCAATTACCAATAAAAAAGAACATTAATTCACTGTTAATGCTTCAAAAGAAATGCCCAAACAAGTGCCCAGAGGCGTTTCAAGACAACAAAATCCTGAGTTCCAGAGATACACTGATATAATAGTGGTTGCTCATATTAAACAAGTTTCATATAACAAGGTCAGATACAGATAGATATGTACAAGTAATCTATTTAAGCAAAAGCCTGGGCTTAAAACAGAACTAAACGCTCTGTTTCAGATTGCTTTTCTCTATTCATGGCTCTGAATGATGTCAGCGATAGCAGGCATCCCCAATATGGTCATCTCAGGCAAACAGCTCCTCCCACCTGCTGCTCAACTCCTTTGTTTAAAAGGGGCAGCAAAGCAGAAGGCAAATCAGAAGAAAACTGGTGTAAAAAGAGTGTGAGGGGTGTTTGTTTATCTGATTTTGAATCGTGACTCATGCACAGCTATTCTCATACACTCTAAGAAAAAAAAATTGGGGCTAGAAAATGAACACAGGGAATTTTTTCTTTCGTCTCAGTTCTTGCCTCATTCATGGTCCCACAGCTTCACTCATTCAATAAAAATGTACGCTCATCACAATTACTGATCAGTTGGAACTTAACAGGCAGATTTTAAAATGTACACACACTCAGACTTTCAAAACAGCAGCAATCTGGCGAGCATGGGGAGAATTGAGAGGACGCTGGAACACCAGTGACCTTTAAGGTGTTAGTCGGCTATTACATGCTGCGTGATCCTTGAGCATCAGGCCGCCTTATGAAACAATGGGGTTCTTGGCTGTGAGCATTTTGCTTGCAACTAAATAATAATTAGGCAAGTAATGTCCAACGACATGCTCGCAGGCAAACAGTTTTTTGCCTTGCTGATGTCAATTTTTTGGCATCAAGCTCCCCTTTTTGTCATTTTTCAAATAAATAAATAAACAATTTAAAAAGACAATACCAGACAATCCCAGGCAAAGAACTGCATATTTGTGCGATTTCACTTCCGGAGTGCAAACTGGAGGCCACACCTACTGTAAGTGCAGCTGATTCTAGTAATGTTTCTCCAGACGACCTGTTGTCTTAATTCAAAATATGAAGACATACAGTAACAATGTAAACATCATTTCCTTACTTAGTTAAGACACCAATTAATTGCAAAATAAGACTTGTTGGCTTTTTTTTTCTTTAGCTGATTTCATCAATCAGGTTTCCTTTTCTACCATGACCATGCAGGAGGCGGGGCTGTGCCACTGCTGCAGCTGTTGATCCATCTTTATTAGTGGACAAGACTCTAGTAACATGTCCTCCTCCCAGTAATTAGAACATATGCATTCGCCCCCTGTTCTTTATGGTTTTCTTTAGACTAATTTATAGACACTGTATAATGGTGCAAAACCTTTTCAAATTGGTGCGTAAGAAATAAGTAGAATCCAGTGTGGCCCTCCCAGTGTTCACACAAAATCTAGACCAACGGGGGCAGTGCTAAGATACCAGCTTTTAGCAACATTGATTAGCAAGCCACATCCACAAACTGCACAGGTGAGTATCACCCGATAGGGGTTTAAAGGGGATAGCAGCCACAGTCTCTGGGGACTGATTCACCCCAAGTGGATGTTAGAGGAACTGCAGTACCTGCTGCTTCCACATGAGGTTCATTTTTTGCCTAAAAACCAGATGAACTGATCATTGCTGAATCACACACATAAAAACTGATGGCAGTAGATTTTGCCATTACACTAGTATTTATTGCAGCATTTGGAAGGCTATAAAACAACAGATCTTTTTTTCAAGGCAGACCACAAACTTTCTGTGGGAGTCAGGTTTTATTTTAGCCATAAATAAATGTATTCATTAAGTTGTGATGTCATTTGAATTGATAAGGACAGAGCAGCTGTTAATGCACACCGTCAGCTGTGCTGCAATATTAAACCCACACAGCCTGTTGCGTAAGATTGGCATTAAATAAGAAATGATGCACTGATTAATTGTCTAACAATTATAATATCTTCCTCAGTGGTGTTTCAGCAATGCACATCCTTTTTCTGTCTGGAGAGAACTCGGATAATTTCAGAAGTGTCTCTCTCATGTCATGCAGAGCCTCAGGAGTGTACACCCCCTGAAATTTAAAGTAAATCTTTAAACCTCACATATGCATAACGGCGCTCCTGTTTGCAATGAAATGCTTCATCTCCAGAAAATCATCTCAGGGGGAAAAAAAATTCAAATGAATCCTGTAAATATATGCGCATTTCCACCTGCCTTGTAGATTTGAGACATTTAAGTTGAGTGAGGCAGGTTGATGCACAAATTACTGTATTTATTTATTTCTTTATTTTTCTGTATAGGCCCCATTTAGCTCTGCTATAAATCACTGCTTAAGATATCTGTCATCAATAAGAGGACTTCCACTCTGAATTTCCTCCCTTCACTGAGAATGAATCATGTGTCCTGTTTTTATGCATTCCTTTAAAACACTGTTACAGCTTTGTAATTCCCCAAATCTATTATAACACAGAGTCGCTTTGGGATCTGAATAATAACTATTGTTTGATAGGCTCAAAAATATCAGTCACAGTCATCAAATATATTTTTTTCCATTTCCCTTTTGCCTTGCCGTCTTCTGTCTTTCCTGAGTGTTTGTGTATTCCAGGTAAAAAGCCTTGGTTTCCTGTGCGTGAGCAAACCATATTCTTGGTGAGATGGGCTTTTCAAAGGCCCACTACATCTGCTTTAGTTTGTTTCAGATTCATCTGGTACAAATTTCCAGTGCCAAAGGGGGAGTTGCAGCATAAGTTGAATATTGATTAGAGCAATCTGATATATTTGTCTCCTTAGAACAGTTGACTCCACACACCCACCATAAGATTAAGTGAGTGAACAGCCCACAATATCTCCTTAAGTTGGCTTTTTGTTCACCCTTACACATTTACATTTGTGTAGCACTGACCTCTGTAGAGAGACATGGTAAGATGTATGCAGGGGCTGAAAAATGAAGCCAACACAGAAGTGCTAAAAACTCCAGTTCCTCTAATGGCCACTTGTGGCTGGCTCCAAAAGTGAGTCAGTCCCCACTGACGACATGATGACGATGATGACTGACTGATAACTTCACCTTTTCCTCCAAATATGGTTAGAAACAGACATGGTGGTGGCCAAACCATTAACATTGTAGCTTCAAAATACAGAGGCTACAAGTCAGCCGGTAATGTCACCAGTGGTTATATCCATGTTTTACATCTGTACACATCTTTTCTATGTGTACAGCAGGTCTTCAGGGGAGCAGATACACACACACAATTATGTACAGAGCCATGTCCATTCTTCTATTTAAAATGAGGAGCAATTTTCTACTGTCGAGAGAAAAAAATTTATAGAAAAGTGCCTCACAGTGCCTTCACAGCTTTTGTAAGATGTTAAATTAGATATAGCCTGGTGTTGGGTTTATTTCTGGGAAATAAAAGATGTTTTCCTGTTGTGTGTCAGTGGAAAAGGAACATTAGCTGCATCAAGTAAAGTTAAAATTAAAGCCTAATCTTGATGTCTCGCAAACACCTACATAATAGCAGCAACATAAAATTAAGCTGTAAGAAAAGCTAATGTTACCTAGCACAAAGTGATGTGGTGCAGATGAAGACTATGTGAATGCACTGCAAGAGTGATGAAGTCTTCACATTTTACTATTTGGTGTTCTTTGGCCCTCGTTGGCATGCTTTTTCATCTGCTCCCGACAGGATGCATCCATTTATTGGGCAATTTTAAAACTCCCAGATGCTGCAGTTACCATTAAGGAAGAAATGCTGTCAAAAAGTGCTTTTCTCTTGTGATACATTGCACCATAAAGCCCATCACAAGTGCTTGTCTTCATCTATACTTTGCAGCTTTAGCTTAGTCAGAGCCATGAACTGAGTTTGTTATATGCTGCTCAAAAAAATAAAGGGAACACTCAAATAACACATCCTACAGCTGAATGAAATATTCTCATTGAATACTTTGTTCTGTACAAAGTTGAATGTGCTGACAACAAAATCACACAAAAATCATCAATGGAAATCAAATTTATTAACCAATGGAGGCCTGGATTTGGAGTCACACACAAAATTAAAGTGGAAAAAAACACTACAGGCTGATCCAACTTTGATGTAATGTCCTTAAAACAAGTCAAAATGAGGCTCAGTATTGTGTGTGGCCTCCACATGCCTGTATGACCTCCCTACAATGCCTGGGCATGCTCCTGATGAGGTGGCGGATGGTCTCCTGAGGTACCTAATGGCAGTCATGCTACCTCTGGTGAGCACATGGAGGGCTGTGTGGCATCTCCAAAGAAATGCCACCCCACACCATTACTGACCCACTGCCAAACCGATCATGCTGAAGGATGTTGCAGGCAGCAGATCGCTCTCCAAGGCGTCTCCAGACTCTGTCACGTCTGTCACATGTGCTCAGTGTGAACCTGCTTTCATCTGTGAAGAGCACAGGGCACCAGTGGTGAATTTGCCAATCCTGGTGTTCTCTGGCAAATGCCAAGCGTCCTGCACGGTGTTGGGCTGTGAGCACAACCCCCATCTGTGGACGTTGGGCCCTCATACCATCCTCATGGAGTTGGTTCCTAACCGTTTGTGCAGACACATGCACATTTGTGGTCATTTGGAGGTCATTTTGCAGGGCTCTGGCAGTGCTCCTCCTGTTCCTCCTTGCACAAAGGCGGAGGTAGCGGTCCTGCTGCTGGGTTGTTGCCCTCCTACCGCCTCCTCCACGTCTCCTGGTGTACTGGCCTGTCTCCTGGTAGTGCCTCCAGCCTCTGGACACTACGCTGACAGACACAGCAAACCTTCTTGCCACAGCTCGCATTGATGTGCCATCCTGGATGAGCTGCACTACCTGAGCCACTTGTGTGGGTTGTAGAGTCCGTCTCATGCTACCACGAGTGTGAAAGCACCATCAACATTCAAAAGTGACCAAAACATCAGCCAGAAAGCGGTCTGTGGTCCCCACCTGCAGAACCACTCCTTTATTGAGTGTGTCTTGCTAATTGCCAATAATTTCCACCTGTTGTCTATTCCATTTGCACAACAGCATGTGAAATTGATTGTCAATCAGTGTTGCTTCCTAAGTGGACAGTTTGATTTCACAGAAGTTTGATTTACTTGGAGTTATATTGTGTTGTTTAAGTGTTCCCTTTATTTTTTTGAGCAGTGTACATGAACCTCATCAAAGCAACAGGTGACCACCAAACAGCTGTCGAAAGCTGACTGTTTTTTTGTTGTGGTTTTTTTCCCAGAAACAGTCTCATTACTTAGAAACGGTGAGTAAACAATTGCTTCTTCTGCTCTGGATTCAGATGTAAAATAGACTAAACTGCGTCTGTTTTATAGATATTTTACAGATGTGTTAACATGAATTGACATATTACCCTTTGCGGTTTAGATCCTTTCCCACAAAATGCTGTAGCTGATGATGCAGTATCATAATAATCAGCGGTGTGTTGTTAATAACCGCAGCCACATCTGGCGCTGCAGCTTTATTACTAGTAACACAGCACTCTCCTCTGTGAGTAACTGCCAGTTTTGCAGTTTCACAGCTATTTCTGTCATCTGTTGCATTAATATTGTCTTCATTTTCATAAGCTCATTTAATATTAGCTGCTTTTTTTGACGAAGTCTTAAGGGCTCAATTACATATTTACAATTACAACTACATATTTTTATTCTTGGAGTCAGTGGCTTTGCATTAATAACAGTTCAAAATTATCCCCATTTACATTTGTTCAGGGGCCTGCGTGCAGACCCCCAGTTTATCCGTTGTTTAAAGCAAACCATGTTAGCTGTTTCCCCATTCCCTTTTATCCCAAATTTGTTCTGCTTGGCTGCCCTATGGAAACAGATGATTTGAATAGGAGGTCCCATGCAGAGCTCTCAGAGATGACCATATGAGGAATATCCACTTTGATTGACATCATACAGAGCCAAGAGTTAAACTGAAAACTTAGCTTAGAGAGCAGTCTGAACCCCAAGCTTATGGCCTTTAGAAACTACTTAAACATTGGCTGTTAAACATTTCTAAACTTTGGCTGCATTTAGCATGATTGTGCAAACACCATGTAATGAGCTAATTCATTTGCCATATCGATGTAAAAATAAGTTAATGAAGGTTTAATTACTAATTTTAGAGTACACAGTGTGTGTGGAGTTTTTCCTCTTTTTGTTCTGAGACTAAAAGGGGAGAAATTGCAATTTAGTTTGTTCCAATAAATGAAACTGATAATAATATAAATAATGTAATGTCTTTAGCCCCTATGCATGGCCAAGCATTTAAGCAAGCTTCTCCCAAAAGCTGCTTTTCTTAAATTTTGCTTTTATTTGTATGAGACTGTCTTCTGGCTATAGTTAGCTTCAAATGTGGAAGGCCATTTTTGTAACTCTACAAGCTTAATCTTGTATGAAAAGTTGCAATGTCAAATAAACAAAACATTTTCATCAATCATAACTAGCCTCAGCAAAAAAAAAAAATCTTTCTTGCAGGGGGTCATTTTGAGTCCTGACAGGCTCCGGCTGAAAATATCATCTCTCTGTCATCCCAGAATCAGTAATGAGAAAGATGATGTTGTCCAGATCGGTGTGCTCAAAAAGGTGATGCTAGTTACAAGGGAGGTCAGCTTCATGATTTCTCTTTTCACCGTGTCACTTCCTGCCATTGACCAAAACCAACTGTCACTGTCACACTATGTTCCTGCCAATTACCGCTCCAGCCTGAGAGGGTATTGTTGGATGTAATGAAAGGGATGTTTCGCCTAGCTTGCCAAGTGGTAATTGTTGAGCTCAAAATGACTGTTTGGATGTCCAGAAATGGTAAAGCAGGACAAACTGTGCTTTTTATTGTTTTTGTATGACTCAGCGGCAAGTGGTTTGGGCGAAATGGGAGAATCTTGATAATTGGGTGGCATGGTCGATTGCTGCAGCCCCTTTGTAGATTATAGGGGTTAGTATAACAACAGCCAAATGTTTTCCGTCTTTGTAACATGTCGGCGAAATAAAATCACTTTGAACTGTCCACTGAACTATAAAGATGGCAAAATAATGAAAGTGGAAAGCGAATGTGTGACAAATAACTCAGAAAAGTCTTCTTCTGTCCATGCAGAATGAATCAGGCTCCCACCACCGGATTTGAGGAAGATGTGGGCAGCAGGACAACTCATCACGTCATGTATCCAGAAAGTGCCATCGACCTGGACAATACCACAAGTCTGGTGCTGATCCCTTTCAAGACTCTGGATCTGCAGTGGATTGTTAGTGCTCTGACCACTGGCTCTATTAAACAGTAAGTGAACATTCGAACTGCACTAATCCGTGTTTCCACATACAAAATGGATTAAATAATGATGCATAATGCAAAAAAACTGTCAGTGATGAACCCACAGAGACTTGTGACTTAATGTCATTCTTCTCACTAATTTTATATTACTGGCAGCAACTTAATTTAATTCATTCTCACCAGTCTCATCTTTACTGTTGACACCTGCAGGCAGTGGACAGGCACCATCTGTTCACCAACAAACTGCAGCCAAATTTAACAGGAACATATTTAATATTTAGCAGCTAAGGAATTATTTTTCCTAAAAAAAATAAGCATTTTGGACCTATATTCATCTCACATGCAAAACTATCACTCCAAATAAATGGAGAAATGTTGCTTTGTACCTTCTGAATGCCTGAATAAGCAGCTTGCTGCTCACAAATTTACCATATCAGCTTAACAAGTTGTAACATAAATGTTGTGTTTTCCATGTGTTGAACTGCCCACAAATGACCTCAGAGAGGTCACCAGTTTATTGCAGGCAAGCTCATAGATATAATAGAAAAGGCCAGTCAATGCCAACATCTGTAATTTAGAATATTTAGAGTAAATGTTTTATAGATAGATAGATAGATAGATAGATTCATTTAAAAAGTTTCATGATTCATATTTCAGGTTACTCTAGCTTGTAAGAAATGTGTAATGCTTGTTTACAGAAATGTTTTAAACTGTGGAGTCATATAACACGTGAAATTTTTATCCACAACTATAGAGTCTTAACCTTTCCAGGAAAATACCTTAAAATAAAACAATCAATCAGAATATGTTAAGTTGGATTTTTCAGCTTCAAAAATATGTTTAACCAGACCTGTGGCAGTCAGTTTTTATGCAGGAAGATTATTTTGTGGTCTATAACTATACTAATTCTACACAGATGATGAACTATAGTTGCATGAAAGTGAGCTCTGGTTATTTCTTTCAGTTTTTTGAAAATTTAAGATTATTTGTTTGGCTAAAAGATTATATATTTATAGTCATTTAATTAATGTATTCATCAACACGAAGACGTTGTTGTAGATTATCCTTTTCATAGATATTCAGTACAAACTTTCAAAATTTTAACCAAATTTAATGAGAATTATGCAGTCAGTGAAGCTTGAAAACTCAAGCTTGAAAACATTAAGGTCAGAGTGTTGGGTCAAAAATCTGGAGTCAAAATGATAAACTCTTGTCACTTGTGGATTCAGATTTTTAAAGCCTATTAAAAAGTAAAAAACACTCAACAAAAGATCCTCTGGAGAAAAGCAGAGTTTGTTGCAAAGCAGTTTATTGAGCTTCTACAAGAAGAGCAGAGTCAGCAGACAAAGAAGCAAAAGTGTCCCCGGGGTGTGCGCCATCAGCACATGCACCAGCAGCAGGAAAAGACAGACAAAGACAGACTAACCTGAGCTCTCTTGGGCCCTCACTTATACAACAAGCAGCCACTGGCACTTTGTTACTCAACCATAATGTAAAAAAATACAAATGTGTTGTGCACAAGCATACACAGTATGCGAGTATTAACAGGCTGGCTACACTGTGAATCATCTCTCACATGGAAAACAGATCAGGCACAACTCGACCTTTCCAGCATGCCTACTGCACAATACCTCCCATCCAAGTTGGGGACTCCCAGTATATGCAGCATATTGGTTGTATGACAACCACCCTTCAAGGCCAGTCTGCTGTGCTGGGGCCAACACATAAGGCATAGACGCAGAGGCACAGCTTCTCTGAAGTCACACTGAGTTCAATTCTTAAGACACAGGGTTACACAAAGTTTATTCACTAACACAATAACAATACTTTTTCTTAGTTACATGTAGCATATTAATTGAACTTCAAGTCATATTGAATGATATTACATATAGTATTTTAAAGGAAATTCAGAGCATATAAAGTGAAATTATCGTAAGTTTGTTGGACAGTGATATTTTTTTTTGTAATTCTGCTTCTGTACACCAGCACAAACAAACTGAAACTACCAAGATGTGATTGAAGTGGAAACTTTCAGCTTTGATTTGTGGGGTTTAATAAAGGTTTTGTAGTAATTTCAGCCATTTTTATCAAATCACCCATTTTTAGAGGCTCCAAGGTATTTGGACAAATGATTGACAAGCAGTGTTGTGGCCTCGTGAGGCCTGTTAGTTTCATTTCGTTATTAAGATCCCCATTAGCTACAGCAATGGGCATGTATGGCTGCCAGTGGAACCTGATCACTAGTGTTTATTGATGATGTGACTGCAGACAGATGTAACAGGATTCATTGTGAAGTGTACAAAGCTATGCTCTCTGGTCAGATTCAGCCAAGTGCTCCAAAACACATCAGGCAGGAAAACTTTGCCCAGTGCACATGGATAATGGCCCAAAGCAACCTGTCAAAGCAACCCAAGAGTTTCTTAATCGCAAAGACGTGGAACTGTTCTTTGAAGGCCAAATGACTCATTTGATCTAAGTCCAGGAAAGCATTGTATCAGATTGCGTACTACTGTGGAGCAAGATTGCAAAAAATGTGTAATTGTCCAAAAACTGATGGATCTAACTGTTGGTTCTAGGTCAGTTCAGATGCACCGAAGTTTCAACCCTTCACATTTGTCTAATGAAACCATTTTCTTCACCTTGTTTTATGTTATTTAATCTCATATAAAGTTCCCTCTAGCATCACTGTGACTGTTTCTTTCCAGTTATTAATGTGTGAGTATTATTTTTAAAGCTCTAATTTGTTTTTTTGAAGTTTCTTTCAGGAATTATTTGTCAGTCTTACACTACGTATTGATTCCTAAAGTAATACAAACTGTTGATTCAAAACATTAAGCTCTTTAATCAATAGTTCCGAACAGAACATTTTCCCCAGAATGTCATCATTGAGCAGAGCTAAAAAGATTCTCTTTTATTCTGACTTGAATGTGATATGCTTCATTTACCACCTCAGTTGTCAGTGAAATCAGCTCAAAAACTTTTACTGGTCTAGAAATTGAAATGCTGCGAATGCATAATCAGGCATACATGTTGCACTCATTTACACCCTTCAGAGACCTACAGATTGTCACAGCAATCAGACTCGCTCGGTACTGCTATTTGTCACATTGCCATAACAAGGAAAATCACTGACTTTCAAATTTTCCAGTGAATTTCACCTTCAGCTGGTTCCCTCTCAGTGACCTGTAATCATTAGCTTGATTACAGGACATCCCGGGGGAGGGGGGGGATGAAGTCGCTGCCAATTAATACTGCCGCCAATAACTCAATAATCAAGCCAACATGTTAGATGGTGCAAGTATCCAAACAAATGTTGCCCATAAATATGCAGTTGTCTTCCAACTCTGCCAGAGCAATCATTCTGCATCATTAAATTTCACTTTACTGGCGGTAATGTCAGCATTAGCCCAACAGCCAATAGATCTTAACTAGAGGCTATGAATTATTATTAATTTTTTATATTTTTAATGTTTTCTAGGCTTGTTAAATTAAATGAGGCATTATGCAAGGACGGGTTGAATGGAAAGATGGCTGACTGTTACCAGGTTCACATTCACACCTAATGCTTTAAATAGCATTAACCTTGAAACTTAAGTACCTCTATATGAAAAATGTGACAGAAGTGTCTGAGTGTTTTAAAGAATATAGGATACGCATAAAAACCTGCTGCATACGCACACACAAAATTTTATTTGATCAATCTGTATACTGAGCCCTGGTTAAATCAGGGGCCCAAAAGGACCTGAAGGGCCTGAAAAAGAGTTTGTTTTTGTTTTTTTTTTACTTTACTATGCAGTCCTGCAAATAACTAAATAGACTTCTAAATTAGTCATAGCTTGTAGAACCAATAACTTCAAGTAACTGTTTTCTGTATGACTTTATCAGTCTTTCACATCATTATAGAGGGATTTTGAAATACTCTTTTTATTTAAAGCATTGCTTTGGTTCATTGAGATTTGTAGGCATTCATTTATGCACAGCTGTCTTAAAGGCCCACTCTAGCATTTCAATCAGGTTGAGGTCTGGACTTCAATCGGGCCACTGCAACATCTTGTTTCTTTTCTTCTTCTCCCATTCTCTTGTAGATTTGCTGCTTCTCAGGACCTCGCCCCACTCTATCAAGTGACCTATTGAGGTCATCTGAAGAAAGATGTTAGTGAGGGTTGAGGTGCCTGGGGAGGCAGCTCAGGACTGCATTGTAGATGGGGGCAGTAGGTCTCGAAAGCCACCTTCTCTGTTCAGTGATGGTGGTTCACAGTCAACGTAGATGCTTCTTTAAATCCTCTTTCAAACCATCTGTCTTCCCGGTCAAAAATGTGAACATTGACATCCTCAAAAGAGTGCCCTTACTCCTTTAGGTGCAGATGTAGAGTAGGTGGCTCTTCTATGTTGTGCTATTCGTTTGTGAAGAAGCTGTTTGGTTTCTCCAGTATAGAGGTCTGAGCACTCTTCACTGCACTGGACAGCATACACTACATTAAGCAA